>LAPY01000458.1:9007-29843 GCA_000970635.1 Eragrostis tef | reverse complement strand
GGGGGGGTGTGAGTTGTTCTTTCTTGTGTCCAGTCCTGAACACCGCTGCGACGGTTAGTTCAGACTGCGGGGGGGTGTTGGAGTGTGTTGGCCCATATAGAGGCCCATGTATGTTGGATATATATATACCCACCCATCTAGGGTTGGATGAATAAAGTCGTCTAGTACCCTAACTCTAACAGTATGATTGGGCACTCCACCATTGGCTGGCCATGCCTAACAGCTGTTGACTAGACGGAGCAACGACGAGTACACATTGCATGTCCACGCCACACCACTAGCAGTCCAGCGCCAGCCCACCACCATCCCTGCTACTACCTCGTACACGCGATCGACGTGCGCTTTAATAATGCACGCGATGCGTCGGAGATCAGTGGCCACATCGGCCGTGGCACGTAACAGCTAGCGCAGGATAGGATCATCGCAAGATGGCATTGCACACTGGCGTCTGGCAACCAGCTGGAATTTGCAAATAATGGTGGTTCTTCAGAGTCATGGGCACGCCGCAACTGGCTTGCCGTTCCGGAAGAGAACAATGGCTGGCCACATCAGCAGCGCGTCGGAGCGCATCTGAAACCGTGATGGCGATGGCCGTTTGGTCTCCTCCATTGTGGACGGCGGCCTCGCTGCCGGCGGACAGCTTCTGCCGTGCATACAGCGGCCTTGTTCAGAGGAGGCCACCGGTCCATGTTGCGAGGATCATTTGTAGAAGAAGAACCGCTAACGGCCGGCTTTTATTTATTTTTTTTTGCGAGGAGCGGCTCATTTGTTAATGTGTCACTGAGGGTACACAAGGGTTAACTGTTGTAGTTTGGCTGAAAAATTCCAGTGAACTTCCAGCTTTCCAAATGTGCCATGATCCCCTGCTGCAAACATGCCGTTATTTGCCGGACGCTGCAAGCTTTTTTCACTTAGCTAGAGGCCTAGCTAGGTTTATGTAGGCTAATTCTAGGCAGGTAACTGTGCTGGCCAACTTGTGTTCTGGTGCTTGAGGGAAAATAATGCGGAATATCTATCTGATCACAACAACGCATAATGGCTCGAACTGCATCTGCAAGATGCATCTTCCATATCGACCGCCTCTTTTCTGCAAGATACGGGGGGTATGTGCCGTTGTCACTGGGCGAAGGTTCAGAAGTGTTGGGAGGATGAGATAGAAAGGGGCAAAGGCAAAAGGGTCATCTAGCTAATCGCCTCGGCGCCCTGCACTGCAATGCGCCACTAGCAAGTGAAGATCGGCTGCAGGTTTAGGCCCGACCATCCAAGTTGCCCGCGCGAGCAGCTCTTATCCCTCGCCGGAAAGATCACCTCCAAGTCGCACAACAAATGGGTACAGCATTACCACCACCACCACCACCACTTCCCATGGTTATTCGTCGCAAGCAAAATCAAGTCACGTGTGAGGTTGCAAGCATGCATGTTTAATCAAGCCACCGTCAAGCATTGTCTGGGTATTCATTCTCGGTTTCCAGGATTCAGACCCATTTTGTCAAAAGAAAGGACCTGCCAGTTCTTGTCTCCTTGTTGGGACAGTTTGTACGCTTAATCAAGTCATGATCACAACGTTTGCATTTGTGATTGGTTGGTAGCTAGCTAGATTGTTGGCTATTCAGAGATTGAGACGGCTGTTCTGCCGTCTGATCAACGGTTATATGAGTAGCTAGGGTTTCTCTTCAAGCTAGTTAATGTACTTTCACGGAACTTTTCCGGTCAACTACCATGCAGCGTTCCATACTGAACCATCATCACAATGTGCAAAGCGTCTCTGAGTTCATCATCCTCTCCTTTACAAAGGCAGTTTTACACCCAGCAGCCTCTCAAAAGGATGATCAAAGGCTAAAACAAGCATTGCACATAGCCATCTACATCTAAAATGTCAAAGTGCCAAGTTCCATTAGCATTGTTGCTTCAATTTCCCGTTGCTTCTCCAGCAATGGCATCAAGGGCGGTGATCAAGCTTATTTGGACTGCCAGATCACCTTGCATGTGCATGGCTGCTGGGAAGTGCTTCCTGTCATTTCATTCGGTCAATTCAAGCTTTACTTCAGTCAACTCTTTCTCAGCTAGTCCTTTGGTCATTGGGAAATGCCTCTGGAAAAATGTTTTGCCACACATGGGATCTTCTGCGTCGGATGAGAGAGAATGTTGCTTCATTTCTTTGAGAAATCTCTATCACTTTTATTTGTATAGCTCGATTTGGAGCAAGGAGCATCGGATATTCATATCTTCATTATTTGATCCTCATGGGTACCGTTTTAGATGGCCGTGAAAAGTACCCCCCTTGGTTCACCACTCCTTGGATGTAAAATGACAGGCAAAGAAGACACATGGATCAAGCTTATGATCTCTTGTGCTGTTCCTGAATAAGCAATAGATGCTGAGTTTTGGCGAAGCTGCATGCAGCATTGACCAGAGTGCTAGTGGACTTCTCCTTTATTTTGTGCGAGTGAGATCTCTTTTCCAGCCATTGGTAAAATGTACTGGGTAACTAGGCATCACAACTTTCGGTCTCCAAGTTCATGATTGGGCAAATGTAGCGGCATAAAAAAGTCAGTGAAAGTGATCAAATTGACAAGTTCATCGAAAAATTCTCGGCGATATTCTAGTGAATGCCCTCTTGCATGGGGCTTGTGAAGCCTATAAACTTGGTTAGTCGGGCCACGTTCCGAAAATCGAACTCTCAGGAAGTCTTCTCGGTTCTTGTGAGAAAGTAACGGTTACCTTTTACAAACTTAACCATCTTATTACGCATAGAAGATGGATAGAAGAGTTTGATCCTGTCTAAAAGTTTATATACTGGTACGATGATTAGAACCGACGAACCTATCCTTGCTTATTTTTGAAATGAAAACAACAACCTGACGAACTATCTTGGCACAAGAAAACATCAAGTTTGACAACAATTTTTTAGCAAGTGATTTTAACGAACATCAAATTCGACACCTATCTTTCCTAAACTCTTTAAGAAAATAAATAAAGTAACCTGTAGGCTTGCAAGCATGTTAGGCAAGCCACTGTCCACTGTCAAGTATTGTCTGGGTCATAATTTTCGGTTTCAATTAATCACGGATATGGATTCAGACCCATTTTTTTTTTTCAAATGAAGATCATGCGCCCCTGTAGCAAAGGCAGTTCATACGCTTAATAGGGAGTGAAAGCCGGATTGTACTTGTTCGTTCCGAGCCTTGTGTGTCTCGCGTTTTCAGTACATGGTCCTAGGAAACACATAGTACATCAAGTCGTCCTAGGAAGACACAGAGAAGCTAGCTCTGCTGGCTGTACTACAGTAATGTGTTATTAGCAGACTACGAGGAACAAACAGCACACCTTGTGAACGCGCGCGAACCGCGACCACGTACTCACTCACATATGTCCACCTACATATGTGCTTGCAAATATGCAACACGACGACTGAAATTATGCACATGGCCCATGGGAGACGCCCATGTTACTGTACCATGTTCATGTGCGTCGCCAGGACGCCTGATAACGGTGCGTTTATATGGACTAGAAAGCTTATTAGTAATACGAATCAAGAGAGAAACACCAAATGCGGTAGTCTCTGTCCAGAAATACAAGAATTCCTCGAATGACATGCATTAAGTTTGACTATTTCTCTTATTCAAAAAATTATGATGATATTATTTATTTTACTATGACTTGTTTTATCAGTACTATACCTAAATTTTCACACACACACAAGATCGCGCGCGCGCACACTCATCATCTCGAAGCATGAGCTGAGGCAACAAAGGTGGTTACATTCCTCTTGCCTTCGCTTACAAGCTATGCCAAAATTGCTTGATAAACCCTTCGCAAAAAAAAAACCTTGATAAACGTTGAGGTGACTCTGCATTCATTGACCGATGTGAGTAGGGTATCCCTGTATTTATTGATTGATGGTGGCATGAGTACCTTTATATAGTGACATTTGGCACCACGTACAAAATTGGATGCAGAAACTGTGCTGGATGAGTCCGAGCTACTAAAAACACCATTGCTACTACTTCAAATTTCCGCATATCTGTAGCGTAAGAGGAAACCAACTTCTATATTTGTTTATCTTCTGTTGTTTCATGAAATATTTAATGAGACTGCACTTTTTTCTGCATCTAAACAGATTCAGTCTTGATAAATTAATGATGCTGCCTCAACAGCTAGCTATGCATATTTATCAGATGGAAAGATTTGTGGCATCCCGCACAATCATGCGCTTCTGCAGGTGCTATATGATCCTGAAGGGCGCCTGATTCTGCATTCCGAGACCTCGGTAATTAAGAAAAAGATCAGACACATGAACTTGTATTTTCAGCGTCTATTTTCTTTCCTGGTAAAAACTTATATATACAAACTCGATCCTCTTATCTACACAAACTGTCTGCTGGAAATTCAGCTTATTAAATGATCCGTATCCAAGGCGAAGAGGTGCCTAGAAACAGCACTGCACAACAGAATAATGCGCAAAACCCAGCTAGCACGTTCAAATATAGTTGGCGACAACACGGGGAAATGGCTATGGACTCCAAGAAAGAGCCAATAGAAGAACAAAGAATGGGTGCAGCTCGTGTACAATCTGCTGGCCGAGCTGAAATCAGATCGGACAGAGGGCCTGAGATGCAAGAAATATGCGTGCACGCTGTACGTTACCTGAGAGCAATACTACACACCATCATAAAAAGAAAAATAATAGAAAAAAGTACTGCACGCCATTTTTTTGGAATGCAGATACACACCATCAGAAGAGAAACATAAGTTGAACTTATTTTTCACATCTCTCAAATAAACTTGAATTTGCTTTTGAAATTTTAGGAAGATATATGTAGCACAACCTCTTTTGTAAATGTTATAGTAAAGGCACTATATGAAACTTAGATATTTCACAGGACTTGTGAAGATATTTCCTATGAGACAGTTCATTTCCTTGTTTCTTCAAATCAAGACCCAGGGAATATCCTCCCCTAGAACATCTTTTCTGCGCAAAAAGGAAGAGAGACAGTGAAAAGGGTAAGGAAAAGGCACTCGTATCTTGTAGTAAGTCATAAGCTAGCAAGAACAGCTTAGCCGACAAGACCATTTTGTTTAAAGAAAAAAAAAGGGCCGACAAGAGCAATGGTTCATATACATATTGACTGGTGGGGTCTATAGGGTAGCCACATAGAAAACATCTGCTTCATTCCTCCCATGACCATGAACACTGAAAAGTAGCTTGATCAATAACAGTACTGAGCATGTTGTCTTCCACTGAGTGACCAGCTTGCTATGAACATGGCAAGAGCTGATCTGATTGGAGAAAACACGTAGTGGAACCGTACTTGCGTGCGTAGAAGCTAGAGGCCGGAAGAACCGTGTGAATTAGAAATATTATTAATTAGGCGAGCTTTCTTGCAGCCAGTCAGGGATACCATTTTGTAGACATCATGTTACTTTGTTTGTAATACAAAGTCCCAAATTTAGGAGCCAATGATTATACGCTAATCGACGCTTCCAATTAAAGGATTTAATTCCTTGCTTTCAGGATGATGGTAGATCTGCTTACGCATTTGTGTCCTGAGTGTGTGCAGTATATAAGCGAAACCAGACACGAAAAGTCCTTTTCTGTCTGACGGAAAAACCATGCTTAGAATTCAGAGTTACGCATGTTTCTACTAATATATACTAAGCATGGTTTTTACTAATATGAACACGCAATTAATGTAGTGATAACTCTATATTATACTTCTGAATCAATTGAAAAACCTTGCACCTACTCATTTTCACATATGTTCCAAATCCAAAACAAATGTTGGCTGAAATGTATTGATCTTTAACTTCAGACACATGATCCACATATATGTTGAGATAAAGAGCAAGCTGTCATATGCACACAGATTATTTCTCACTGATGTAAAAAGACGAATTGACTACAAAAAGTGAAGATTAGATACACCCTTTTGTATGACCACGATCTGCTGGTGCGTGCACAAAATTCCTCGCCACGGTGGCTGATATATCACGCGGCTAGGAGTGGACCCAACTGTCGAGCACCCAGAACTCCAGCTATATAAACCACTCCCCATCCCCAGGGCCAAACCACACATGCAGTTGTAGCAGCACCACCTTGTAGCTAGTAGAGCTTCTCTCGAGGGGGAGTCAGGGAAGGGAGTAGGAAAGGGATTCTGGTTTCTTCTCTCTGCCAAGCAGGAGAAGAACAAAGATCTCTTGAGCTCTAGCTTCTAGCTAGTCCTCTCTCCGATCCTCTTCCTGTCCTCCTCACTCACACCTTCCTCGTCGTCGGTTAACCGTCAGCAATGGCAGGCTTCTTGTCCATGGCGCACCCGGCGATCACCCTCTCCGGCATCGCAGGTAATGATCCATGCCGGCCTCGTCGGTAGTATATATTGCATCCTGCTCCTGCATGTGTGGCCTTCTTTCTTTCTCCCAACTTTCTTGCAGAATTTCGCATCACCTTTTCGGGTTTCCGCTGACATTGTTCGTTCTGTACGACATCACTGCTAGATTTTGTGCACCTTGCAAAGTGCACAGACCTTTTTCGTGTTCTAGCCTTGTAGGCAGGCATGCAGCTCACACACGACAACAAACAGTCTTGTTAATCGACATCAATTGCTTTTTCGTCTTGTTACGCTCCATCTTTTAAAACTTTCTGTACCCACTAACATACCTTTTCTAGTTTAGCGATGATCACTGGCACAACTCATACACCCTAGTGTAGCCTCCAAAACTTAACACCTTCTTCCTAGCTTAGCACGCATGCAAAGCATCGCCTAGCAACTTTTCAAACTGAAGAATGGTAGGAGTGCACCACCTGTACAGACGGATTAAAATGACCAACAGCTCACGCCATGCGCTCTCTAGGGGTCAGTACTATATACGTTGTCCTCCTTGAAATGGCGATTGGTTGAGCAGTGATGAAGGCGTGCTCCTGCAAACTTTCCCATATTGCACATTTGCACCAGTGAATAGATTAACTAATTAAAATCATTTCCACCCAAAACGATCTCGCATTTTTCTAGTATAGATATACATGTATACATTTTCTTGAGTTATTAACAACCGTTCTATCTACACATATTTGTGCGTATATGTGAAAAAATAATTTGAATAATGTCACTGACAAGTGGTGCCCCCACTGTTCTTCCTTTCTGCAGGAAACATCATCTCCTTCCTGGTGTTCCTCGCACCAGTGTAAGAATCGTTTTCACTTTCCCCTTCGTCGATCGTTTCAGACTTCGTTTTCACGAGATCTTTGAATGGCAGACGACTGAATGTTTCTTTCTGTTGGGGTGTGCAGGACGACGTTCGTGCAGGTGTACCGCAAGAAGTCGACGGGCGGGTTCAGCTCGGTGCCGTACGTGGTGGCGCTCTTCAGCTCGGTGCTCTGGATCTTCTACGCGCTAGTGAAGACCAACTCCCGCCCGCTGCTGACCATCAACGCGTTCGGTTGCGGCGTGGAGGCCGCCTACATCGTCTTCTACCTCGTGTACGCGCCGCGCAAGGCCCGGGTCCGCACCATCGCCTACTTCCTCCTGAGTTTCTCGGCAGCGTCTGCCTCGCCTTCTCCATGGCCGTCTTCGTGGCGCCGCTCAGCATCATCGTCAAGGTGGTCAAGACCAAGAGCGTCGAGTTCCTGCCCATCAGCCTGTCCTTCTGCCTCACCCTCAGCGCCGTCGCCTGGTTCTGCTACGGACTCTTCACCAAGGACCCCTACGTCATGGTAATTAATTCGATCAGTTGATCCATTTCAGCTTCAATTAATTAGACACCGTGAGACATTGCAATCGACTCTACTCTGACCAAACTGTGAATGTTGCATTGTGCAGTACCCGAACGTTGGCGGCTTCTTCTTCAGCTGCATCCAGATGGGGCTCTACTTCTGGTACCGCAAGCCCCGGACCACCAACGCCGTGCTGCCGACGACCACCGAAGTGCAGGGCCAGACGATCGAGCTGCCCGCGGCCCACACCGTGGTGATCCGGTCCGTGAGCCCCATCTCCATCCTCGGCGTGCACAAGGTCGAGGCGGTGGACCAGTTGGTGGTGACGGCGGCGGCTGACGCCACCGCCGAGACCTGCAAGATCGCCGCGGCCAACGCCGACGGCGTCGGCAACAAGGGACCGGAGGTCATCGAGATCGTCGCCGCCGTGTGATGACCCTCACGCGGATGGACACTGGACACTCAGAAGCTGGAAGCATCTCTCATCTGCGGTCGATCATATCGTGCCGTGCATCTACCAATCAATTATCAACTGCTGGTCGTTTAGCTGGTCGTTTAGTTGTTGGTTCATCAGTTATTCGATTGTCGTCGTGTGTGATTAGTTACATTTTCAGCGTGAGTGCCTCTCTCTAATTACGTCGTAGTAGTGGTTTGGTCGGTGCAAATAAGGCGATCTAGCTACCTGTTGCGCGCAGCATGTGTGCGATCTATCACGTTGCAGTCTTTTGTTACGGTCCTCTCTGGCCGGTGTGCTTCATTATCTCAGTGTCATTGTATGGGGAGACAAGGCTGTAACAGGACTGCAGCATCTATTTTAACTTTTGTTAACAAACATATTCTTTGTGTGAGCACCTTTCACTACTTCAGTTTCTCTTCCCATTAGCATGGTCCTCCACTAGCAAACAGGGAACAGAAAACCTTGTCGTTGAAGCAAAACTACTAAAGAGCAAAAGATTCCAAGAGGGGAAAATGTGCTAATATAAACAAAAAAAATGATCAATTCAAACCTATCTTGTTTTTTTGGAGGAAAATCCCCACTTGCTTCCTGAATCCTGAGATATTTAACCAGCACAACAGAAGTAGTGGTGGGTGGGCCAGGTACATGAACTTGGGAACTGTCAAGTTAATTGCTGCCAAGGTTGGTCGTAGGGTCATGAGACATTGCGAATGCTGCTGGAGCGCATGATGACACGCCCCACCGTGTCACTCGTCGGTTGGTCCAGACTACTCCAGATCGAAGAGTAGTGCGCCGAGCATAATCCACAGTGCCTGGTCTTCCAGCGCCTCCGAAAGCGAAAGGATCGGACGATCCAGCGGCCTACGTACTAGTACGCTTTCATGGCGGTGGGTCGTGTCGGCGGCATCACCCGGCACTCTACCCGCCGCCAGCGTCCGGCATGCAAGCCTCTGGCTCTAGTGCCGAGCCGAGCCGCGCAGCGTGAAGCCTCGGCTCGCGCGGCGGTTGCGGAGACACGACGCGGGTGGACAGCTGATTTCGGGGGGTTTTGCACGAGGCGCGAGCCTTTTCGGGAAGGAAGCAGAGCCGCGCGCGCGGGATCGGCGGTTCGGCCGGGCGCCGCAACCCGCGCGGCAGTGATTCAGTTCTCAAGAAAGAAAACCAGCTCATGCGCACGGAACAGACCAATTTTTTCTTTTTTAACCAAAAACAGAAAAAGAAGTTAAAACATGACTAGCTTGTTTCAAAGTTCAAGACACGATCCTTTTCACAACTGTGATAACCAAATGTGGTCTACCGGTCATGTAGCGGGGAGGAGGAGGGCGCGCGTGAGGCTGACGGGATCGCGGACGAGGACGTGGCACAGGCAGATTATGTTGCCGGCGTCGACCAGGATGGACTCGAGCGCGGCGCAGCAGGCGGGCGGCGGGGCGCGGACGCTCGCGTCGGTGAGGAACCCGACGCAGGCGCTCATCGGAGCCAGAGGCGTCATGCAGGTTGGTGGTGGCGGGGGCGCGCCTGGTAATGCAGGGAACAGCGGCGGGAAGGGTGGTAGTGGAGGAAGCGGCGGCAATGGCGGGAGCTGGGGCAGTGGAGGAAGCGGCGGCAATGGCGGGAGCCGGGGCAGTGGTTAATTATCGATCAAACCGATTCTTTCTCAGACACGTTCTTTGCGTCATGGTAGTAGCAGAATAGTAGGTGCTCGATCTGGAGGAGCCGTTCGCCGTCACTTCGAAGCCTGTCAAACCGTACACGGGTTCCCAGCCAGCGGTTGGCAAGCACCCGGCCAGCTGCCTAGCTCGAGTCAAGTGATCCGTCGGCCCGCACGGCGAACTCCCGCGGCCGCAGCAGAAGCCGGTCCACGGCGCACGCACACCAGGTGTTCAACATCAACGTACGCCGGCGTGATCCTTGTCTGGGCCCTGTTCCGGCGCTCGGCGAGTACGTGCATGCACCGGAGGTCGTTCCAGAGCCCCTCCCTGCTTGTCTTCTTACCCCACCTTAGCCGTTCACAGACAGAAACGCATGCTGTCTGTCAATGGCACGCGCGTGCCACCGGGCGTACGTTCCAGGTTGTGCTACTAGCTTCTGACTAGCTTCCAGGTTGTGCTACTAAAGAGCAAAAAACTCGAGGAAACACAGTTGACAAAGTTGAAGGCACGATCCTTTCGACAACTGTGATAATGAAATGCGGTCTACCAGTCATGCAGTCTGACGTTACTTTATTCATTGACACATAAGACTGGCATCTATATATAGTTTCTCTTCACCATCTGCTGCATGCTGATGTGGCTCCCTCTTCTTCTTTTTTTTTTTTGGGGTAGCTAGCTGTACCAACGCAACGGCCAAGTCAAGGTCGCCCTGCAGCTTCAGCTGTTTGCGACTGCTCCGGCGATCCTAGGAGGGGGCGCGGGCCGCCTGGATTCATGGGCGGCACCCGCTCCACTGCCGAAACAAGTTAAGAAAAACCAATTAACCACCAAATTAAGGAACCAAGCAACCACGAGACCCAATCACGTAGGACTCCCGTACGTACGGGAACACATGTGGGTCGCCCTGATCGGCAGGCCGCCGGGAGGAGGAGGGCGAGGGTGACGTTGATGGGGTTGGCGACGATGGTGTAGTCGTTGATGTCGTCGTCCATGACGTGGCACAGGCAGATGATGTCGCTGGCGTCGGCCAGGATGGACTCGAGCGCGTCGCAGCAGGCGGGCGTCGGGGCGCGGACGCCGCTCGTGTTGGTGAGGAACCACACGCAGGCGCTCATCGGAAGCAGAGGCACGAAGCAGGATGGCGGTGGCGGCGGCGCGCCTCGGAAAGGAGGGAGCCGCCGGGGCAGACCGGTGGTGACACTGGCTACGGATGGTTTGAACGCTGGAATCATCACTGACAAGAAGAAGGTCAGGATGAGGAGGTGCAGGGTGACTCGTGCTGCTGTACTACGTGCTCTTCACCAGTCATTTAGTGGTGCGCTGCGTTATATGTACTTACGTTCGGAAGAGTGGTTATCGATCAAACCGATTCTTTCACACACGTTCTTTGCGTCTGCAGTAGTAGGTGATCGATCTGGAGCTCTTCGCCGTTGGGGAAACTAAACTTCCCGGCATCGCACATCCGAATTCGATCCCTGCGCTGGGCAGGCACCAGGCCAGCTGACTAGCTCGAGTCAAGTTATCCGTCAGTCAGACGTCGCGCGGCCGCAGAAGCCGGTCCCCTGTCCACCGGCACACGCACACCAGGTGTTCGACACCGCGCCACGACATCAACGCCGCCGGGATCCTTGTCTGGGCCCTGTTCCGGTGCTCGGCGAGTGCACCCGAGGTCGTTCCAGCTTCCGCAGAGCCCCTTCCTGTCTTCTTATATACCCGCTCCGTTCACCGACAGAAGGCATGCAGTCGATATATAGGCTGCTACTCGATGCCTGACATACTTTGACTGTTACCTGCTATACAGTGTCAGTCACAAAAGACTAGGGGGAGGGGCCGCGGGCCGCCTGGATTCATGGGCGGCACCCGCTCCACTGCCGAAACAAGTTAAGAAAAACCAATTAACCACCAAATTAAGGAACCAAGCAACCACGAGACCCAATCACGTAGGACTCCCGTACGTACGGGAACACATGTGGGTCGCCCTGATCGGCAGGCCGCCGGGAGGAGGAGGGCGAGGGTGACGTTGATGGGGTTGGCGACGATGGTGTAGTCGTTGATGTCGTCGTCCATGACGTGGCACAGGCAGATGATGTCGCTGGCGTCGGCCAGGATGGACTCGAGCGCGTCGCAGCAGGCGGGCGTCGGGGCGCGGACGCCGCTCGTGTTGGTGAGGAACCACACGCAGGCGCTCATCGGAAGCAGAGGCACGAAGCAGGATGGCGGTGGCGGCGGCGCGCCTCGGAAAGGAGGGAGCCGCCGGGGCAGACCGGTGGTGACACTGGCTACGGATGGTTTGAACGCTGGAATCATCACTGACAAGAAGAAGGTCAGGATGAGGAGGTGCAGGGTGACTCGTGCTGCTGTACTACGTGCTCTTCACCAGTCATTTAGTGGTGCGCTGCGTTATATGTACTTACGTTCGGAAGAGTGGTTATCGATCAAACCGATTCTTTCACACACGTTCTTTGCGTCTGCAGTAGTAGGTGATCGATCTGGAGCTCTTCGCCGTTGGGGAAACTAAACTTCCCGGCATCGCACATCCGAATTCGATCCCTGCGCTGGGCAGGCACCAGGCCAGCTGACTAGCTCGAGTCAAGTTATCCGTCAGTCAGACGTCGCGCGGCCGCAGAAGCCGGTCCCCTGTCCACCGGCACACGCACACCAGGTGTTCGACACCGCGCCACGACATCAACGCCGCCGGGATCCTTGTCTGGGCCCTGTTCCGGTGCTCGGCGAGTGCACCCGAGGTCGTTCCAGCTTCCGCAGAGCCCCTTCCTGTCTTCTTATATACCCGCTCCGTTCACCGACAGAAGGCATGCAGTCGATATATAGGCTGCTACTCGATGCCTGACATACTTTGACTGTTACCTGCTATACAGTGTCAGTCACAAAAGACTAGCTAGAAGGTGAAGCAACCATATATCCTATGGACTTGCTGCTGGTCTGTGAACCACAAATGGATCCGAAAATGTTGGAATTTTGGACAGAACCGAGGGGCAGAGGAGAGATGGGTACCGTTAGCTGTAAATTTAAACCTGGTTCACCGAGCATGCGGCAGACAAGAAAGAGGTTCATCTTATGCTCACCGCTCCGTGTAACTGAAGACAAGTTCTGAATGTTCAGAGATGATTGCAAAGAAGGCCAAAAGTACTCTCATCAGAAGTCGTTCGTTAACGTACTGTTTCGACAAATTCCTTTTTTGGGGAGCAGGGGATGACGTCATTCAGTTGCCTCGAGCGGAGATATAGCTATCTAACGGCTAAAAGCGTTTTCAGTTATTTGCGTGCGCACCATTGTTTTAGTTGTTTTACTACTGTAAAGAAACCCAGACTTTTACTCATAAAACAATGAATTTTCAGTTATGTATTTCTGCACGCAACAGAAAATCAGTTTTGCACTGTATTTCTGCTCGTATTTCTGCACGCCATTAAATTATACGTGTATTTCTGCACCATTATTAAAGAAAACTTGATTTCCTGCACGCAACAGAAAATCAGCTTGCATTCTATAACTTCAAAGCTCGCTAAGCTAACAAACCAAGTTCAGGATACTCCTCATGACGCAATACACGTATAATTTAATTTTTCTGTTGCGATGGTTACACACTCTGAAAATACTCTTCCTTTCAGTGCTTGTTGAATCCTCTGGCTGATTCAGTTCGGTCGGCAGATTGTAGCGTGCCTCGATTGAACTAGCACCTTTCAGTGCTCATAGCCTCATACCAACGCAACTTCCCCATATCTTTTCCATCTCGAATTGATCAACATGCTACTTCGGATCAGATACATTAGACGATCAGGCACACAAAAGCAACAGCCCGGTTGTCACCTTGTTTCACTCCAGTCTATTCACATCAAATAAGTATAGAGTGCAAGCGTGTCTTCCTTCACTGCATTGCATTTCTACACTAACTGAAACCAAAGTCCCGCTAGGCCTTTCTGCTTCTGAGTTGAGTGGAAACGGAACCTCATGTTCATATGTCCATATGGAAAAAGAATGGTGGGTGGAGTTGCTGATCCAAATTTGTGGCCTTATCACACCCTGAAAGGAAATGGACGGCAGAACAGCTGTCTACAAATTACACCTCTTCAGATCAAAAGAAAATACTGAACACAAACTAGAAGGTGCATATTACAACGCTGCTATCCATCCGACTCTTTTGTCCGACTAAGTACGACTCAACACACACAAGTGCACGAATACATCGCTCATATTACACTAGCCGGTCAAAATCAGTGGGATGCAAAGCATTCTCCGTTCACATTATAGTCATTAGACAAGCCGTTTATACGACCGTGATCTGCTGTTGCTGAATTGTGCGGCTAGGATTAGTAGACATCACTGCAAATGGGTCCCCCAGGGAGAACTCCAAAAGGTGCAGGCCTCCATATATAAGAGCACCCGAGGTCACCCCAGGGCAAACCTCAGCACGTGCAGTTGTATTGGCAACAGCCTCTAGCTTCTCTTGTGAACTTGGTCTCTCATCTTCCTGTCCTCCGCATTACCACCTTCGTCGTCAGTGAACTTGCCAGCAGCAGCAGGAGGGTTCTTCTCCATGGCTCACCCGGTGGCGATCATCTGCGGCATGCTAGGTAAGCATCAATCCATGGCCAGTGACCTTACAAGTGCGGAAATCAGGTTAGACCATGATGCTAGCTCTTCTTCCTTCGTGTTGCAATGTCTTTGGACGGGCGGGCCCGTACGCGCGTGCATGTAGTTTCTGATGCTACTGTCCTTTTTGGCCGCATAGTTCCTTCTGATGTAGTGCACCTCGCATGTTGACGAACACGGTTCCATTTTACTTTCTTTCTCTGATCTCTGGATGGTTTCGTGCGGTCGTGCAATTGCATAATAGTGCACATACATCTTGTGTTTCTGGGCATGCATCTAGCTCGTCTAGACAGAAGAACAACCTTTGTTGATTGATGAGTAGTTTTGATTCATATTTTCCAGTTCTTACACTCCCGTCTTCTTCAGCTTTCCGGCCACATTGATATACCTTTTCTTCTTTAGCTAGCGGCGACTGGCACATCACATACCCTAGCGTGGTAACCTCTCCAAATTCCAAAACTGAACCTAACACCTTTTTTACTTCTAGCTACAAAACATTGCTGAGAGTTGCTGTCCAACACAGCTCACCATGCACTCACTCGGGAATGACGATCGGCAGATGACTAAGGAAGGCGTGTGCCTGCAAACCTTGCCATAATTATTTGCACCGGATAATTAACAAAAATACAATTAATTAGAATCATGAGAATCCACCCAACAAACTACTAGTGCTACGGCGACTGGCACATCACATACCCTGGCGTGGTAACCTCTCCAAATTCCAAAACTGAACCTAACACCTTTTTTACTTCTAGCTACAAAACATTGCTGAGAGTTGCTG
The DNA here is from genome assembly GCA_000970635.1 of Eragrostis tef. Classification (NCBI taxonomy): domain Eukaryota; kingdom Viridiplantae; phylum Streptophyta; class Magnoliopsida; order Poales; family Poaceae; genus Eragrostis; species Eragrostis tef. The sequence goes on along the minus strand of LAPY01000458.1, from coordinate 14,634 downwards.
TCCAACACAGCTCACCATGCACTCACTCGGGAATGACGATCGGCAGATGACTAAGGAAGGCGTGTGCCTGCAAACCTTGCCATAAATATTTGCACCGGATGATTAACAAAAATACAATTAACTAAAACCATGAGATTCCACCCAACAAACTACTAGTACTACTTTGCATTAGCAATGTGAACGAAAAGAATCTGATAGGATGGCACTGATGACAAGAGTTTCTTTTTGTTCAAAATTCTGCAGGAAACATCATTTCCTTCATGGTGTTCCTTGCCCCAGTGTAAGTCCTTTTTTTCCATTAGCTAGCAACACGCTGATTCTTTCTGGCTTCACTCTGCTGATCACCATGAACATGAACTAGTCGGTTGGCAAGCACATCTTTGACGACTGACTGTGACTGGCTGACCACCGATGGATGTAGGACGACGTTCTGGGAGGTGTGCCGCAGGAGGACGACGGGCGGGTTCAGCTCGGTGCCGTACCTGGTGGCGCTCTTCAGCTCGGCGCTGTGGATCTTCTACGCGCACGTCAAGACCCACTCCCACCTGCTGCTCTCCATCAACATCGTCGGCTGCGTCGCCGAGGTCATCTACACCGCCCTCTTCTTCGCCTACGCGCCGAGGAGGGAGAGGCTGTGGACGGCCGGCGCCGTGCTGCTCGAGGTGGCGGCCATGGGCTTCACCGCCCGCGACCACCGCGTCAAGTTCCTCGGCGGCGTCTGCCTCGCCTTCTCCCTCGCCGTCTTCGCCGCGCCGCTCGCCGTCATCGTAAGCTACCTAGCTAGCTAGCTAGCACTTGTTGATTATTTTCTGCAAATCGATCTGCATGTACTAGATGATCATCAACTCGATCGACCGATTGATCTGCGTGCGCAGGTTAAGGTGGTGAGGACGAGGAGCGTGGAGTTCCTGCCCTTCGGCCTGTCCTTCTGCCTCTTGCTCAGCGCCGTCGCCTGGTTCTTCTACGGCTTCTTCACCAATGACAACTACGTCATGGTAATCACCAACTGCAACTGACCAATTGACTTCAGCTTCGAATGTAATTAACGCCGTGGACACGCATGACACGACTTGCTAACCATGCACGTATGATCCATTGTTCACCTGCAGTACCCGAACGTGGCCGGCTTCCTCTTCAGCTGCGCCCAGATAGGGCTCTACTTCTGGTACCGCAACGCCGGAACGGCGGCGCGGCCCCGGGCCCGGCTGCGCAGGGAGAGATCATCGAGCTGGCCCCCGTGTGAACATGACTGTTGATGGACAAGCAGACTAGATCGATCTTGCAGTATCATCTGTATATATCGCTTATTAATTACTGGTGGACTACGGTGTGTAATTAGTTACATCAAGGCTTGATCGATGGAGTGCATCCCCAATAAAATTAGCATGCATGTTCCTCGTATGACACGGTTATTATTGTACTGCTCGATGTATATAAGTCCTGGATCATGTCCTGATCAAAGTACTATTCAAAGAAAGAAGAAGGTGAATAGGCTTTGAAGAATGTATTGCTAATGAGGGAATCCTTTTTTCCAAAAAGAATTACTAAAGAGCAAAAGGTTCGAGAATCCTTTTCCAAAAAGAATTAGTAAGTTGTATACTAGGAAGTACAATTGTTAGTTGAACTTCATTGTCTTTCATTGAGGTGATCATTGCAAGCTTCATTTTTTCTACCAAGTCCTGAAGGACACTAACAGGGACTCATGCCATGGAGAACGAACCTGGTACGCGCATGCAACGCCCACAATGGCATTATTATGCCCCCTCCCTTCTTTTTTCCCCTCGCTCGGTTCTTACAGGAATAGTATGAGTTTTGAACAAAACTACAAAGATAAATTATCATCGGAGTGTGAAATTATAAGAACACATACAGTATCGCGAGAACGAGCAATTTTACCGCACTATTTCATCCAATTTTACATCTCTATTGTGAAATGACTAAGTACATGCTATTATAATATGAAAGTAATAAAGAAAACTTATAGTTTCTTAACATAAGGTATCACATCAGCTATCAACAGGAAAAATATGAGTTTTAAATTCAACTTGTATGCGGAAAACCAAAATGGGAAAATGGCATGTGGGAGTAAATTAACTCATGCGACCGTGCCAACGTGTGTAGGCGAGAGGGAGGGAGAGACGGATGTTTATGCGCAATCTTGTACTTCCTAGACGTAAGCAAGATGCTGACATCTGCAGCGTCCTTCCATTGAACTGGACGTGTTCAGGAGTAATAGGGTTTCCCAACTAGCTGCCCACGTCGTAATCATGGAGACATGACCATTAGCAGGTTGATTATTTCCTTCTATTTATTAAGTGCTCCCTTCTACTTTTTTTAACGTTCACACAGTAATTTGCACTAAGATTCTTGTCTTAATGTCAGGAAAAAAAATCAGAGAGAGATTACTAATCATTACCAGAATCAAGGTCTTAACATACGAACGTTGAACTGATATCAGCATGGACCAATTGGCCTTTGGTGCCTTGGTGGCCTTCTCTCCCTCCCCTTTTGTACTCTGAAATCTTGTATGTAGCACCATCATCCGCAATAAAAAGTTCAGGTCGGTCTGCCGTAGTTCTGCCTCAGCCCAAAAAAATAAAAATAAAAAAAATCATGCAGTAGGTTGACTTCAAGCTTTGGCTCGGCAGCTGCCACAGGCTTGAAAGAGCCAAAGTAGGGAGTTCCTCGCGAGTTTCCAACAGTTTCTCGTTCCATCATACCAGCAGATGAACAGCCGCAATGGATATCACAAAAGAAGCCTATAGGCATAGGCGCAAAAAGATGATGAAACGCTCATGAAGTGACAGCACAAAAACCGCCACCTGCCACAGGCTTGAAAGAGCCAAAGTAGGGAGTTCCTCGCGAGTTTCCAACAGTTTCTCGTTCCATCATACCAGCAGATGAACAGCCGCAATGGATATCACAAAAGAAGCCTATAGGCATAGGCGCAAAAAGATGATGAAACGCTCATGAAGTGACAGCACAAAAACTAGCAGTGACATTATTATGAACAATGGTAAAAACAAAATAGCATTACTTTCAGACTAGGTACACCATCAGAATTTCAGATACACTGAGTCAGGAGAGTAGGAGCCCAAGAAGCACTGGATCAGATATCACTGTGATGACCAGGAAATTAGAAAGGGCAGCAACATTTCTCCATGCTTTAATCTGATCCAGAAAAAAAAAACTTTTCTTCTGATCGTCGTCCTCACAACTGGTGGATGTTTCACATGTTCTGATGCCACAATATTTTCCACTCTAGACCAACCTACAGTATCTAACTCGCATTATCCATTGACATAGAGTCAGACAGGGATTTATGTTCGTCCACCGAGAAACTGATGAGGTCTCTGGTCATTAAACATATGCGTTCCAGGACAGAAGTTTTGTTTCCTTTACAGCATTTGCCTCTTGTGTGCTTGAGCAGGATGTAAAAGATGGAGTGATCAAGTCATACATGTACACGAAACGATGCCCTCATGTTTCTTGCAATGACACTCCCTGGCGACTGGCTGATGATGAGGATGAAGCTCCCAGATCACATGACTTGGAGATTACACAGAGAAGACCATCAATGACACCTTGAATCTCAGGCCGATCAACATCACTTTCCATAATGCAATTCTTGGCCACCGCGAGAGCCATGGAGAGCACATCCACAGATACACGGCCACGTAACCTTAGATCAACAAGTTCCTCACAATTATTTGGATCATTTAACTTGTCTCTTGCCTGCAAATGCAGTATTTCTCAAATGAATTAATCTAGGGATAAATGAGGAGGATTAAATATTTGCAAAAGGTGTACCACTGATAGTTCCCACAACCAGAAGTAGCATATCTCCACGCCAATGGTAATACAATCATATAAGGTAGAAACCAACTCTCTTCGGTACATTCAACTTCAGGCAAGCAAGAGAGAATCACAAGTATGTTGGCATGTCCTTCAGTTAATATACCTCCGCTAGTTCCAGAAACGATGTTTCAACTTTAGACCATTCATTGATCTGAAATCTCTTGGGTATATTCAACTTCAGACAAATAAAAGAACCACACATATATCGGCATGTTCATCAGTTTTTATAAATCCATTAGTTCCAGAGAATATGTTTCGACTTTAAACCATCCATAGACGTGCTTCCAAATGAGCTCAAACGAGTCGCTACTCCAAAACTTTATCTAACTCCATTATAGGCTCCAAAACTTTATCGCACTCCATAATAGGTTCCACAACTTGCTCTTTAATTCCACCCGGAAAGGATCAACAAATTAGACACAGAAAAAATAGAAGCGAAAAGGAAAGTAAAGATAAATATATTACTGGAATCAAGAGTCATACCCAGAAAGCTAGATTTTGGCCCCCCTCTCGCCTAGTATTATCAATGGCTTTCCTTCCAGTAATGATCTCCAAGAGCACAACCCCAAAACTGTATATATCTGACCGAATCGATAGGGATGAACACAAAGCATACTCTGGTGCAATATATCCGGGTGTTCCCTTCATTCCAACTGTATGTGCAAAAAGCTCATCACCAGCTGGGGCAATTTTAGCAGCCCCAAAATCAGAAACCTTCGGCTGAAAGTCCTTGTCTAATAAAATATTGGATGCTTTGAAGTCTCTGTGAATGATTGGTGGATTGGCTCTAAGATGGAGTTGCTCCAGACCCCTAGCTGCACCAAGGGCAATATTCATCCTTGTCTTCCAATCCAGGTCTATTTCCACGTCTGTAAAAGTTCAGCTCATTTTTATTAACAAAACCTTGAGACTTAATAACTTTTAAAACAGTAAATCCAGAGTTCAGGAATAGCGTAATTATAGATAACTTCTGGAAGTAGAAATATCAAACTTCATCACATATCAAAGTGAAAAGCAATGTTTGTCATACGATAACCAGTTCATTGTTACGATGAAGATCATAAGCTCACTTTCCCTTATCTGTTTGACATACTACATACACCAGCGACCTGTTTTCAGTGGCGAAGCTAGCCATTCAAAGAACCGAGTGCCACTTTAGCATACACATGACAATTTAGTGCACATGTATGATATTAGACGGTGCACATATGGTGGAAATTTGATCCATACTACTGAAATTTTCTTTCAACCCTGGTGCCATGGCACTCGGGTAAGCACATCTAGCTTCGCCCCTGCCTGTTTTACACAAGACACGCCAATGGGATTCACAGGTTTACTCCTTGAGGTGCAGTTTCTTCCTATGCAAACAAACAAAATTCATTCTGAAGACCAAAGTCTCTACAACAGAAAAGACCCTTTTTTTATATACTAACAGAAAAGACCTTTGGTGCCAAAGCTTCCTTGCTTGCTTTCCCAACTTAACATAATCAAGCAGGTAAGCAGCCAACCATTATCAGTTCATATAACTAAAGGAGACACAGGTAAAGTTCAGACTAAGTGCAGAGATAGAACTCACCACTCAAACATTTCCGCAACGTCCCCATTGGCATATATTCGTACACGAGTAGGTGTTCCATTCCCTCAGAACAGCAACCGATTAGCTTTATAATGTTTGGATGATCCATTGAATTAAGCACGTAGACCTCCTTAAGGAACTCATTTTTCCGCTGTTCAATACCATGTCTACTGCTTCCACCAAAGCTCAACCG
>LAPY01000457.1:155371-191442 GCA_000970635.1 Eragrostis tef | reverse complement strand
CGCTGCCGTGGTTTGCCTCCATCCTCGCTGGCCCGCGCCGCCGCCCCTGGTTCCAGCTCTGGTAGACGCGGACCCCTGAATCGAAGCTCTTGACCGGCAGACGCGGCGAGGAAGAAGAAGGTCGCGCCCGCGAGCGGCTTCATTTGTGGGGTGCGAGGCGACTTGCTCCCAAAACTGGGATACCGTGTGCGTCACCGGTTGGAGATAGTTTTCTAGGCTTCATGACCCATTTTGTGCCTTATGCGTCCAATGAGGTCCACGTTGGAGTCAGTCTTAGGGGTGGTGTTCGATTTTCCTCCCTCTATTATAAAATCGGGTAAGTTAGACTCCCTCGACTTTTAAAACCGGATTTTTTTCCTTCCCTAGCCGTTTTTGATAGCGGTTTTGACCAAGTCAGCTTGTGGGACCCACGTGTCAGTAACAAAAAAACACCGAAATGTGGGGCCCACTTATAAGTGACCCAACTGTTGGCTCGAGATGGGTCACTTACAGGTGGGCCCCACATGTTCGAGGCGGGTCGCCTACAAGTGGGTCCCACATCTTCGAGCTGGGTCACTTACAGTTAGGTCCTACATGTCGGCGGTGTTTTGGATCAATGACACGTGGGTCTGACATGTTGACTTGGTAAAAACCGCTATCCCAAAGCCGGCCAGGGAAGAAAAAAATCCGGTTTTAAGAGTTGAAAGAGTCAACTTATCCGGTTTTGTAATAGAGGGAGAAAAATCAAACACTACCAAGAGTTAAAGGAGGTAAATAGACTTCTTCCTTCTCTAAAACATGGGTCTAAACGGGCCAATATCGGTCCGGGCCGGTCCGGCTACAGAGTGTGAGTGTGAGATTGGTGACAAGTTAAGAAGCTCCGGAGCATTTCAAGTTTTGAAACCTTGTCGGTGAAGGATGGTCCTCTACCCCCTATTTTTGTCGGTGCAGCTCGGGGCCTGCCGTTCCCAAAACGGCCAAACGGAAAATCCTCCAGCGATTCAGCGAAAAAGCGGTCCAAGCGAACCCCGGACGCACGGCGGGCACGGCACTGGACTACGGGAGCATCCCATGTTCAGTCCCTCACAAGCAAAGCGAAGTATCGCATCGGTCGTACTACACTCGACTGCCGACGTTGTGCCGCCATGGCACCTTTTATTACTTGCTTTGGAAGGACACAGAAGCTAACAGAAGGGCACCGATGGCCGATTGATCTGCCGGCCAGCTCATGTGGGGTTAAGGGCGCCGGCGTTGTAGAGCCTCTAAATTTTAGAGCCTCTAAACAAAGAGAATCTAATACTAAATAAAGGTTACTGACAAAATTTTTTTACAGATGGGTACATCTTTACGAGACGAAACTAATGAGCATAATTAAGTTATGTTTTGCTACAGTGATGCTACAGTAATGTTACAGTAACCATCGTCTAATCATGGCTTAACTACCCTCATTAAATTCGTTTCGCGATTTAGACCGGAGGTTCTGCAGTTAGTTTTGTAATTAAACTTTGTTTAAAACAATATTTTTTTATTTAGACTCTTCTAAATTTTAGAGGGGCCAACGCCGAGCCGTAACCACGCGATCGAGCCAAATGGGGACAATGGCAACTCGCAAGTGTAGACAGAGACGGCAACGTGGGGTGCGTTCGGCCGTGCACGGCGCAGCGCAGGCGTCCTGAGAGAGACAGAGCATATGCGTGCCCGCAAGCGGGGCACATGCGCTGCACACCTCGCGCTGCATCCATGACATGATCCACCCCCACGGCGTCTCGTCGGACGAGGACGAAGAACGCGAATATGTGCCCTGCCCTGCGCGCATGCACGCCATTGCCACGCCACTCCCGTCCGCGCGCCGTGGTGCTCGACACTCGACAGAGCATGAACGCCGGCAGGCAGGCGGCCTCTTGTTACCGGGAACTACTATGTTGTTTTATCTAATCATGGGCGTTGAAATTACATGACCCATGGGGGACATTGGAATATTGGATTCGCTGCTGATGGCGTCGCGGCGTCGCGCAGAGGTCCACCACGCGCAAAGGGCACCCCCTCGCGCTCGGGGAAGGAAGGACGCGGCGACGCAATCGTTTTGTCCGCCACGCGTTTTCCAGGCTTTGGCAGTGCAAGCATGTCGCGTGCGTACGCTGTCCACCGTGCGTAAGGAACGAAGCATGATCCAATCCTGCAATAGTTGGGTTCAATGCAAATATAGAAGGTTCTGCTTATATACGATCGATGGGGGTTCAAGCCTATGCAGGTAGCCTCGCTGCGACGCCTGACAGAGTTTCAACATCAAGAATTTCTCCGTACATTTGCTACTCTCGCGGATGTAGTTTCTTCTCAAGGATTCGTTGCAAGTATTAACATGACGATTTTTCGACAAAAATACATTTTAAAACACTTTACATTTTAGGTTTCGCCCAAAAAAAGCACACACTTTACATTCAGGAACGTGAACATAACAGTAACGATCAGTTGATTTCCCAGATATCAGCCGGAGTACTCGATTGCGTACGCGCAGGATTCAAGCCCTGCGCTGCGGAAGCGGCCCGCCCGCCGTTTCCCTCTCTTCCCTTCCCCACGTCCCGTGACAGCTCACCGCCACTACCCCCACCACCCGCACCCTGAAATCACGAGCACCATTTGCTCCACGACATGCTCGAATCTACCGCGTATTCCTTCACCCCTGCATCACGTTCTTCCCCAAACAACGCACGCACCCCTCCAGCTCCAACTCCAACCCGCCAATCGCCATCACTGCAAGGCCTGCACCTCATTTATATTCTCCTCTCTCTCCTCCCCTCCCCGCGTCATTTCCTCCCTCCTTCCCTCCCTGCCACTCTTTGACCCCTGCCGCTTCCACACCTGTATCCAGCCGAGCTGATAGACAGACAGAAATCTACTCGTATCAGTAGGAGAGTGAGAGTGCACAGTGTCGGTAGTGCGGCGGCACTGGCCGTGTGAGATGGGGAGAATGGGGCTCGCCTCCTCATCCGCCTCCCTCTGCCTCCTCGTCGTCCTTGCCTCGCTGCCGTCGTCCCTCCTCCTGGTGCGTGGCGACGACCCCTACAGGTTCTACACCTGGAACATCACCTTCGGCGACATCTACCCGCTCGGCGTCAAGCAGCAGGTACGTCCTCCACATCGCATTGCGTCTCTGTTCTTAATTAGCCTGTGGTTTCGCTCGCTGCGAGAAGTTAAGAGGTGACGGATTCAGCTGCATTTGTTGATGTGAATAGCCGCGTTTGTGTGTGTGTTTGAATGTGACGCAGGGGATTCTGATCAACGGCCAGTTCCCGGGGCCGCAGATCGACGCCGTCACCAATGACAACATCATCGTTAATGTCTTCAACAACCTGCCTGTCCCATTCCTCCTCTCATGGTAATTTACTACTACTACTGCTAGCAGCAATGTTCTTAAGCTTACAGTCCTGCTCTGTTTTTACTGTCGCACCAAACTTGCCTGTTCAAGCCTGGTATGCCTCTCTGGCTGGGTTGGTTGCATTCTTCGGTTCTGGGACGGAACTGGTCGGCTCATTTCAGCCTTTTGTCCATATTATGGTTTTGTGGATGCATTTGTGTGATCTGGATCACGATGTGAATCCAGGAACGTGTGGTCTTGCCAATCTTGGCTGTTCCCTCCTTGAATGTTTGTTTGTGAGGTTCTGGGTAAATGCCAGCCAATTTCTTCCCACATGCTACATTGTACCTGAGAATAGAAATTCGTTGTTTAAACATGGATACTTAGGATAACATGCTACCTGGTCGTAAGTTGACAGCTAAAACATACGAGAACAGAGTAGCCCCAAGCCCTCCACTGTGAAGTCTGATAGTTGTCCTGTAGAGCTTGTTTTCGTGTTACTTTGTGACGCCATGGAGAGCGAGCTGTTTCAGTCGCTTCCTTTGCTAGGTAGATGATTCTGATACTGTTATCATAGCCAGGCACATCTTTATCCCTTCTTTCTTTTATCTGTGATTTCGCTTTCGTTCCAGATCCAAGATGAAAAGAGCAAATGTACAGCTAACGTTGAGATCAGTGGGTCCTAATGTACTTTTAGCATTGAGCATGTGCAGATTAGTGCGATCTTTCTTTTGCCCCAAGTGATGCAAGAGTGTACTACATTGGGATCAGGAAACTTTTGTATAAGAAAACAAAAATGGCTCCCGCTACGGTAGTCCCAAATAACTATGAGCCGTTCATTTGAGTAGATCTCGAGGCACAAGTTGAACTCTTGCACCGTGAGATGCAAGACTTCACCGATAACTAGCTTTTATTATTTTCTATTTTCTATTTAGGAAAGTATAATTCTTTTTGAGAAACAATCTCACGTGAATGGATATTGGATCCTGATTTCTTGTTGATCGGTTGTCATGAGGGAAAAAAGAAGAACGTGTACAGTAGAAATGTTTGTGACGTGTCAAGATATAACAATTAGAATTTTCTGACGTGATTGGTTCTTGGGATGTGATTGGCTCATTTGACATGATTTTTGATGACATCATGAACGTGATTAACTTATGGCGTTCCAGGACGATTGTTATTTTTTTGACATGCCAAAATGATCGTTGATTGATACAATCCTACAGACAAATCCATGCATCACCCATACATTTTTTTTGTTCGTAACAAATATAAGAAAACGAGAACGTGGCAGGCTCGGCACTCATGGTTTAGTGTGACATACATCCATGTCATGCAATGGCAATCAATGAAAGAAATCGGTTCTAGGGCTCAAGGGCAATCACGTAGGGCCAAGGAAGGCAATCATTCTCCAGACATGATCGGAATGCATATCTGGAAGGTAGAGTAGATCAAGGCGATTTCTGTGGGATCGGTAACTGGTGCACAAAAGGTAAATAAAGAAATCAATTTTTATTTAATTCTCTCCTTTAAAAATCAAGGGCTGAGATTAATTTTTACTCTTGCACCTGAGGGTGCATGAGGTGCAAGAGGTGCAAGAGTTAGAAGGAGGGACTACCGTAGCACTGCCCAACAAAAATACCGGTCGCTGTTAGCTGTGCACTGTCATCGAATTGTTAACTACAGAATCGGTCCCGTGGTTACTCTGATCGTGACCCATCATATGATGCTCACTACTGTTAACTTTTCGTGTTGAAGTTTGGACAATGGATATCTGTAACTGTACTCTGACGGTTCAACTATTTTTAGGCAAGGGATTCAGCAGAGGAGGAGCTCGTGGCAAGATGGCGTCTATGGTACCAACTGCCCGATCCCTCCAGGTGGCAATTTCACTTATAACATGCAGTTCAAGGACCAGATTGGCAGCTTCTACTACTTCCCTTCCCTTGACTTTCACAAGGCAGCTGGTGGTTATGGTGGCATCAGGGTTCTTAGCCGACCAAGGATCCCGGTTCCATTTGATCCTCCTGCCGGGGATTTCACCATATTGACTGGTGATTGGTTCAAACTCAATCACACTGTATGTCTGTATACTGATGTATCTTGTAGTTTATCTTATCACTTTGACACACCACTAAAACTGAAATATAACTTGGTGCAGGACTTGAAAGGCATTTTGGACAGTGGTAATGACCTCCCGATGCCTGATGGACTTCTTATTAATGGCCAAGGCTGGAACGGCAACAGATTCACTGTAGATCAAGGTAAATCTTATTGAATCAGAATTCTGACAAACCCTTCATATTTGTACATACAGAGTTCACAAAATAGTTTGATGTAATTTTGCAGGAAAAACATACCGTTTTCGGGTATCGAATGTGGGCATTGCTACGTCAGTGAACATAAGGATTCAAGGCCATTCCATGCTCATGGTTGAGGTCGAGGGATCTCACTCCATGCAAACCACATACACATCGATCGATATCCATCTAGGCCAGTCCTACTCATTCCTTGTTACAGCTGACCAGCCACCCGCGGACTATTCCGTAATTGTCTCGACCCGTTTCACCACCCCTGTGCTCACCAACAGTGCCATCCTCCACTACAGCAATGCGAATGGGGCTTCAACAGTACCGCTGCCCCCAGCGCCTACAGTTGCGATTGATTATTCTTTGAACCAGGCTAGATCAATTCGGTAAGTTTCGTAGTACATCATTATTTCAGTAGGAGGGTAGAAACATGTCTAGTTTTCATCATTGTACTCTCAAGTAATTTATAGTGGAAATTAGGGAAGTCATGAAAATTATTTTGTCCTACTCTGGGGAGGTTACTTTGACAATAGACAGGGATAATCCTATAAACGGCTGGTGTTGTCATTTCATTTTCAAATATTGGTGGAACATTCTGGTAATTGCACAATGTTAGGGATTTCTCTGCTTATTTCGACAACAGTCAAAGGAACATTCAATACCATTGCTTTGGATATTTTATCTTACAATTACTGAAACAACTGAAGTCGCGTACGTCACTCTAAGGCACGATTTATTTTCCCTGATTTTGATTTGTTTTGTTGCCTACCTCTGAACAGGTGGAACCTAACAGCGAGTGGGCCAAGGCCAAATCCTCAAGGCTCTTACCATTACGGCCTTGTCAATACCACAAGAACCATCAGACTCGCCAATTCACGGGCCACCATCAACGGCAAGCTGAGATATGCAGTCAACAGTGTGTCCTTCATCCCTGCTGATACTCCTCTCAAGGTTGCCGATTTCTACAACATTCAGGGAGTGTTCACACTGGGCAGCCTGCCCGACAACCCAAGCGGTGGTGGTGCCTATCTTCAGACATCCGTCATGGCTGCCAACATGAGAGAATATGTTGAGATCATATTTGAGAATGCAGAGAACTTTGTGCAATCGTGGCACATTGATGGTTATGCGTTCTGGGTCGTCGGGTTCGTTTCCTAGTTCCGTTCTTTCAGATTGTGGCTCATTTCATGTCTCTGGTGAATTATTTATCGAAATAATCAAATTTATTTCTTGATCAATAGGATGGATGGAGGACAGTGGACACCAGCGAGTCGTCAGGGTTACAACCTTAGAGATGCCATTGCTAGATACACCTTGCAGGTAAGGACAACACCATTGCTTGCTGTAGTTCACCTTGATCTACTCGTATTCCTGAATATGCAACATGGCCTATTTTTTTTTTCAGGTGTATCCTCAGTCATGGACAGCCATCTACATGCCACTGGACAACGTGGGGATGTGGAACGTCAGGTCGGAGAGCTGGGCCAGGCAATACCTCGGCCAGCAGTTTTACCTGCGGGTCTATTCGCCAGCGAACTCGTGGCGGGACGAGAATCCGATCCCAAAGAATGCCCTTCTCTGTGGCCGGGCGTCAGGTCGTAGGACTAGGCCTCTCTGAATCTGAAGCTCCCAACTGACCCTGTTTCCTGTCACGAAGGGGTGACTGAAACTTGTGGGGATCAGACGAGTGAAGAGGATGCACCGTTCAGGTTGCTGAGCCGGGGCCCAATTCTTTTGACAAACTTTGAGAAGCTATTAGCATTTCATTCGTGGCGTTGTGCCACTCATTTTTTGGCAACTGTAGCTAAAACGTTTCATGGGAATTCTACGGATGGGAAGCTTTCTTGCTTCCTCACATTATTGATTGATTGATAATGTTCACATATTTGTCATTCCAGCATCTTCTCAAGTTGCTTCATCTCTGTTTTTTAAGTCTCACGCTCCATGTTGGAGAATTGGAGAGGAGGAAGGAGGCAGCTTGGAGACTGCTCACTGTAACGCAGAGAAAAATAACTGGGAATACGCTTTCATGAGAGTATAGCGTAAACCTTGAAGTCACAAGCCATGAGGAGAAGCGAACACTTTCAAAATAGTTAACGGTTGGATTAGTTGGAATTAATTGCAAAACGCCCCCCGCTCTTCCCAAATCCCTACGCCCCCTTGCCTCTCGGACACTTCAGTCACTCCCCATCTCTCCGCTCATTTCGCGCTCTAAACATAGGCGAGCGCGTCGCACGATCGCGCAATCGCACACGCAGAATTCCCCATTCCGCGCGATTGCGTTCCTCTTCCCTAAAATCCGAGACCGAATTTCGGATGATTGGATTCGATTGGAATCCTAGGTTTTGAGCTGGGTTTTCCAATTCGCACCGCGCGACCCGGTGATGACGGTGGTGTCGATGTTGCGGTGCTAGGCTCGGATCGGAGGCATGAACATTGTGCGGGGCGTCGCCGATCTCCTCCGCAAGGCGCCGCCCCCGCCTCCGGCCGCGCCAGGCTGCGCCGCCGGCTCCGCGCCCGCCAACTGCTTCCCTGCCGGCGATTTCGACGACGCGCCCACCCCCCGCGTCGTCTTCAGGTACGCACCACTGGATGATCGCATTCACCTTCGCGCTCTCAAATGAAGCGTTAGCACCCGAATGCCAGTGCCCTAGTCCCCGTTGCACATGCCCGTGCTTTCAAATTTTGTGTGGTGAGAAATGCCTGCTTAACTCGATGATCAGTCATAGTTCAGACGTATTAGGCAATTCAGCCTTGGTTTAGAGCGTAGTGAGGCGGCAGGGCCTTGTTTCAACTTGCATATCCACTTCATTGACGGGCTCTTATCTCTTAAATAGTATTCGTTTTTTACATGTTCATTCCGTGGAAATCAATCTACTGATCCTTTTATTTTCTTCAAAATTGTTATATAAACTGCAAGGGAGCAAGTATTTCATTATTTACAAGGATTAAGCTAACCATATTTTACAGATTTTAAGTTGTGCCGGCCAGTTTGCTTTCGTGTGGCGCACTGCTTGGTTTCAAGTCCTCTCAGTATAGTACCCGAGATTTGTTCATATTGGTGGTTTAGAAGTGACACTGTCATCGTATTTCTTGTCCTTTTTTTTGTGCTATGTTAGCATGAGTGCACGAATATTTATCTTCGTCATGTTTTATCTGATTTTAGTGATAGCTCGGAGGAGAGAGTCCTAAAGACACTTTGGAAAAATTATGAGAACACACTTGATAAGGTACTTCTCCGAAATCTTGCTAGTTTCCTTGACAGTTAAGCTGTTTCATGTTTCTAGTCTCAGACATTGCTGCTAAATGTTTTCCATATGTAATGTAAGAGGATTATCCATGTAGAATTTACTGGCTGTTGTGCTTCTTATCTGTGTCATGACCGAGTAGTGTGTCATCCAAACATGATACCAAGCGTATAAGCTGTATGAACAGACGGAATAATAATTTAACCTTGATAATTAGAATTAAATGTTATATTAACTAAAAAAAGAATCAGCTGTGCTAACTGCTAATGCCCAGTCAGCATTTTATGCACTGTGATAATAATTCTCTTCTGTTCTAATTTCAACTCTGGTTTAGCTTTGAACTGGATATAGTCAGAACATTAGAGCAATATATACTCCTATCTCGATTCATTTTACAACTTTCTTGATTTCTTTGTTCAAAAAATGTAAAGATCAAAGTCTTAAGTGAGATAGCCAGGCTGTTTTCTAAATAGTGAACAACATAGTATTTTTGGTAATATCTAGCTACAGGCTATCACTTTGTGTTATGTAATAACGAGTTGTTTCTTTAACTAATCTTTTATTAATTTAGTCAGATTTTTGTGTAATAATTTTATATAGTTATATTATACTGCATCTTATGTTTCATTATAATGACTTTGCAGGTTGAAAAGGAGAAATCCTTGCAATTTTTTGCCTCTCAATTTGCACAGACATTCAGAGACTGGGGACTACACCCTGTTGAGCCATTAGTTTATGAAGAATTAGTATCTAATGAGACTGTTATAGGATGCTCTTATGGGCATCCTCCTGAGATTATTCTTATTCTGATTCAGGAGATTTCTGTAATTACAGCAACTATTACTGAAAGTAAGTGGCTTTTACTTGTGTCAATGGTAACATTTATCTTGAGATATGCCTCCACTCATCGATCTGAATTGAAACCCATAATTTGATATTTACAAATACTACTTTGCTTGTCATAAGTTCCATGCTTCCTAATTCCTATCTTCACATTCTCTCCACGAGAACAACTTTAGATATCTAATGAGCAATTACAGAATGTATTTATTTTGCTTTGGCTGGTGTGGTGATCACATTCTTCTTGCTATTGCATTATTAGGTGGAAGCAATCAAGAGTCTCCTCCAAACAATCATTCAGAGCAACCAATAAACCTGGGATTAAGCAAAGAAAGATTACTAGTTCTGGACTGCTTAACAATTCTGACTCGCTCCTTGCATAACTGTAAAGCATTTAGCTACTATGGTGGCATGCAAAAGGTTGTTTCTTTACTGAAAGGTATGAGTTTGCTCAGGTGCTAATAACTCACTCTAAGACATGTTCTCTGTGGGTTCTAATTTCTTGTTCCTATCGTTTTTTATGAGTAAGTTCAAGATTTTAGAAGCTTACTCTATTTTTGCTACTACTACCTTTACTCTACTAGAAGACTTGACATCAAAGTGCTATCCTGCTTAGCCTACACTTCAATAGCAATTAGCAAATAGAGATGTGAACCCCTAGCTTTTGGAGACATGGACTCTCTACCTACCAATATAAACTGTTTCTGGTCCTAACATATAACCTGTTTCTCTTGTTGTAGTCTTGGGCTAGTTATTGTGTTTGGGAATTTTGGATTAGCATCTTTCTGCCATCTGCCATTTCCACACCTCTATAGAGATACCTAGCGCAACATACTGCATGATGTTTTTTATTTTTGAAGAAAGTTGTTCATCAACAATTTTGTGCTGCTCTGCTTGAGCTGTTCCTCAGCAGTACTTGTTTTCTTTCTAAGTTCAGTGCGTGTTTATTCTTTTCTCCTAGAAAGTGTACTGATGAACGGTATCGTGATTGAGGGATTGTGGTTGAATACAGTTTGTTGTTGTTGTTGTTGTTGTTGTTGTTTCTTCATTTTAGTTGGATTGAGTGAGCTTATGCTATTTTTGTTGCATTGTTGTTACTGTTGTCTGTCCCCTGTAGATTACCGTGAATACTTTATCATATCTTTAATGGACAACATTGAGTATTCTTGCTACAAATTAAATTTTGTTAACTTTTTTATTTGGTATATTCAGCTGCAGTTTCTCAGCTCAAAAGCTCGAACAGTTTGCTTGCTGCAGATGACAGATCTTCGGATGAAGCAATAGAAAACACTAGTATGATCCTAAATGTACTTGTATGTATAATTACAATAATTTCAAACTTCTTGAAGTTGGACCAAACCGTTTCAAGGATTCCCTGTTTTATCAAGACCACTAAGTGTACCCAATCCAGAAGTCATTTGGCCGCGTTTACTTCAAGTACTCCAGAAAGCAACATTTCAGGCGCTCTTCAACAGTGGAAGCAGAAAGCTATTGTTCTTGTGATGGAAGCCGGTGGTGTATATTGGTTAGTAGGTAAAGTTACCTTTTATTTGGTTAGAAATAAGTAATATAGTTTTGAACTTCATTTTTTTTAACGATCATTGGGAATCATGACACCAATTTCTTGACAATTCAACATTGATGCCTGAAACTACTATACATATGTCTGTTGTACGACTGGATGCCTTCTGGCAACCTATCCCCAAATCTGTGTGCAACCGGACTCATACCACGCAGTGGCGAAGCTAGAGATCGAGCGACCCGAGTGCCGCTTCCTGGGTGGTGCCAAGAATTGCGCTAGGGTGGTGCCATTTGGGCGAAATATCAGTGCTAAATCACTGAATTTAGCTTTTGTCCCTGTTGCCAGTGCACTCGGGAAGCACTACATAGCTTCGCCCCTGATACCATGGAATAAGTAACGTGCAGCCAGGTGTAGTTGGCCTCAACCGGCCCAAAGCTGACGCATGCTCAAGCAGTCGTACAGCCGGGTCGTACATATAGCAGGATTTGTTGATGTCGCAAAATTATTTTGATTGTCAAGTCCTGTTTATGGAAAAAGATTCACCACTTTATTATACTACCATGATATAAAGTTTGCAACTAGTATTGATGTGATTAGTTACCATAATGGCTATTCCTTTTAGTGAAAAATCATGTGGATAATTCTTGAATTATATCATTTTCTTACACGAAAGAATTATACCGTTTTGTTCTTTACTAAATCTAGATATGGTACTGCAGAACTCTTGAGGATTATTCAAAGACTGAATTTGAAAGAGCAGTGGAGTGATCTGTCACTTCATTTTATCACTTTGTGCACTCTGCGTTCAACTATTTCTGGTACTCGCGCGCAGAATCATTTCAGAAGCATTGGTGGGCTGGAAATTCTATTGGATGGATTAGGACTTCCCTCTAGTAAATTTTCAGTTTCGAAATATTCGTCCATCTCAAGAGATGAAAGGTGCATATTTGGTTAATGATTTATTACTTTTATTTGTCGTTTTGTTCCCTCATTTTCCTCTTTTTTTTTCTTATTATCCATAGCATAGAAATGTGTTGGATAGGGTGAAATTAGTTAATTGAGTAGAAAATTTCAATGTTGAAACTCAATTGTAGTGAAAAGTGCAAAAACACTTAAGGAATTTTTTTATATTTACTTTGAATAAGAAACTTTGAAACTAATATTAAAGTCAAATGTGATGTGCAAGAAAATTTTGACTCGGAAATTTATTTATCCTATTTATCCAAATTTGAGATGCACCCTCATAGCTTCATTTAAATTTTTAGCTTGACATTTCCATTTTGGAAATTCAATTTCGGAGCACTAGGTTGATCTTTGATTCAACTTTGCAAAATTGACATTCGCATTTTCTTTGTCGAACTTATGTGGCATAATTTCTGAAAATTGGAACATTACTATTTTGGTACTTGGTCAGATAGCTGCTCTCTTTTATACCATACATTTTTTTCTCAATGTATTATAGGGAGGGGGGTTACACAAATGCAAAATACCGAAGAAAAAAGGCAACGCTAGTTTACAAACGACCCAAGAAAACTACAGTCAACTACTTAGGTATTTCCTAGCAGCCGACCAAGACCTAAGTCCTTGAGCCCTCGAGCACCAGCAAAGGTCCAAAGCTGTGCTTCATGCTTCAAGCTATTCAGTGCCACTTGGACCGATGGCGTAATGCCATCAAAGACCCCGCCATTTCTATGCTTCCACAGTGCCCAGGCGCCAAGAATTATCAGGGTGTTAAACCCCTTTTTATTAACTTTAGCCACTCGCCTGCCCGACCTTCTCCATTTATACCATACATTGTTGTACTGTTTAGGTCGTATCCCTCCAATTGTTTCTCCAGACATGAGACATTTTTGGAAGCTATACAATGTATGATAATATGCTATGACTTTTTTGAGGAAAAGTAATATGCTAAAGTTTGTAGTCCTGATGTTTACAATGTCGCGATGTTTACAATCACAAGCTGCTACGGTAATAACTTACCGGTACTAATGTTCACCTTCTTGTTTCATCATCACTTTTGTATCATGACATTGCTGTGCTCTTATAGGGGTGGAATACTTCTCCTCCAGACACAATACTTGCAAACTCTGAGTGAGGCAGTGTATCCTTTGCTTTAAACTATCTTCAAGTTGGTATTTACCCTATGTCTTGCAACTTTCAGAATATGGAGGCATACTGAAGCATTAGCTATTTGCTAATAATAATTTGATAGAATTTTATAATGCATTTAGACTTTTATATCACTGATAGTCTATTTCCTTGTTGTATCCTTGACGGATATTTAGATTTGGAAATGGCAATAATTTGATATTTTTATGTGAAAATGGACGGGTACACAAATTTGCAAACTGCATTTGTTGGCCTGCATTTATGATTCAGGAGTTCCATCGGCAAAAGGATCACTCCAATGCTTCACTTGCACTAGATTCAGTCTCTGGTCCAGTTTATCTTCTTGATATGAATGAATGGAATGATTACTCTGTACAGTTGAGCGACACACTTTGTTCGTTTATTCTTCCCTCAAAGGATACGGCATACTGTTCCAATGAAACTCTCGACAGACAAATTTCGATATCCATCCCGTCAGCATACCTTGAGCAATCCGTGAGATGGATGATCAGGGTTCTTCTGACCGTTTTTCTGTGCATCAAAGCTTGCACGAGTGAAACCGAACTGCCAAAGCATATAAAGTGAGCTTTTTTTTATTGTATTTGAATGTTCTTTTTTTACTAAAACTGTTAATTATTGTGGTTAATCACTTTGTTCAATGTTATTAAGATGCTTTATTATGCTCAGAAAATTTTGTCATGAAGCTAACACATGTTTCGTTCACCATCACTATCGTTGGATATCCCATGTGCCCAACACAGAATAAACAGGCTTCCAATCAATGGCAACTCTGGCATATTAGTTAGTTAATAAAGATCTGGTGACTATAAATCTGTGCGTTGCAACTGCTATCAGTGCAATGCTAAATTAATAAGATGCCCAATATTAAAGTATGATATTTTTTTCCGAGTCCAGTCAGTGTAGAAACTTTGGCCTGACAATTTACCCTATATGCTGGCTCATTGTCCAGGACTTTCGCGAAAACCCTTCAGTATTACATGATTCGTGTGTTCAGAAGGGTTCTTGTTTCGACACCAGCTCTACTTACAACTTTTCGAGAGGAAGGTGTATGGGACCTCATATTCTCAGAGGACTTTTTCTACTTTGGATCATATGTAGAAGACTTTCATATTGGTACAGAGATTCAAAATGGTGATGTTAATGACAACAATAGAATGTCAGTTGACTCTGAAAGCTCATATTGTACTGATGTTAACATGATTCGAATGGAAGCTATTTCCTTCTTGGAATTTGCTGCAACACTCAATGAAAATAAATACAATATGGTAAAATATTTTTTTCTTGTGTACATTGGACCCATTTTTTAATCAGTAGTACATGCTATTTTGTTTGTATTGAAGTCTCTTTATGAAACTCTTCTATTCTTTTTTCTATTTTGTAGCCAGAATGCTCAGCGCTGCTGGAAGCACTTGAACATTGCATTTCTGATCCTTTGGCTGTCAGCGTTCTTCTAAAAAGCTTTCGTGTTATTCTACAACTTGCCACAGAACAAACTCTAGCTTCATTTAGATCATTAGATATAATTACAAGAGTACTTAAGGCTGCGTGCCACCAGGCACAAGAATTACAAAACCTCGAAAATGATCCTTTTGATGCTATCATCAGCAGAGATGGTTCTCAGATAAAAAATATTGACGGCAGAACTAAGAACTCTCTTATATGTGGAGAGTTAGCTTTGAGCCTCTTTAAGGAATACGTCAATATATCAAAAGATGGAAGAGTTCTCATTTTGCATAATGTTGATTGTATAGAGTGTTTATTCGACTTGTTCCAAGAAGGGAATCTTCGAAAGCATGTGCTTGAGCAAGTTCTTTTCTTATTTAGGGTAAGACTATGTTTATCTTGGTTTCTCTTTCTGTTAGTCTTGTTATATATGCTGGGAACTAAATATGGTTATGATTCCCTGTACCAGTTGCCTTCATCATCAGCGCAAGATCATGCAGCAAAACTGCAGCTATGCTCCAAATATTTAGAGAACTTTGCACGAGCAAAGGAAAATGAGAAGGTTGACTCAGAGTTA
Organism: Eragrostis tef; assembly: GCA_000970635.1. Lineage (NCBI taxonomy): Eukaryota > Viridiplantae > Streptophyta > Magnoliopsida > Poales > Poaceae > Eragrostis > Eragrostis tef. The sequence continues at coordinate 176,039 of LAPY01000457.1, read as the reverse complement.
TTGATTGATCTGCTGGTCAGCATGAGAGAGATCGTAACGATGGATCGCATGGTAGGTTTCCATATATGGCGTTATAGTAGTTCAAAATGACAGTACTGCTCCCTACCAGTTAACTGTTTTGACATATGTCTTGTATGCTCCTCTTAGTACTATCAAAATCTTTTCCGCGATCAAGGGTGCTTTCTGCATATTGTCTCTTTGTTGAATGGAACTTTCAATGAGGTTACTGAAGAGCGCTTGGTCCTTAACGTCCTTGAGACTTTAACTTCATTACTTGAAGGAAACGATGTATCTAAGGTAATCAAATGATCATATTGGTGCATGTTGTTCATGTAATAATTTCTGATTTGCTGATAAAAAATGGGTTCGTTTTGTTCAGGATGCCTTTAGATTGCTAGCTGGTCTGGGTTATCAAACATTACAGAGCTTGGTGCTAGATTTCTACAGATGGGTGCCAAATGAGCGGCTCTTGTATGCATTGCTCGGCATGCTGGTTGATGGAAAATTCGAGTTAAATGAGAAAACAACAATAAAGGCTAGTAATCATCATATATTTGAAAAAAGTAACAATATTTCCATTGACGGGTTCATTTAATTATGGTTCTATTTGCTTCTTTATAATTGTAACTTACGTAACATTTTCTCATATTTTTAATTTCAGAATGAAGACGCTGTTCTATTATTTTTGAATATTTTGCAGAAGGTCCTCTCTCTCTCTATATATCTATCTATCTATCTATCTATCTATCTATCTATCTAGTTCCGTTTTTATGTTCTTTCTTTATGACATCAACATTTTGTGATTGGCAGAGCAGCTCATCGCTTCAGCATTATGGACTTGTCATATTGCAGCAGTTGCTCAAGCAATCCATTACAAATAGAACCTCTTGTTTCAGAGCAGGATCACTAGGTTTTCTTCTTGATTGGTTTGCAATAGAGGAAAAGGATGATGCAATTATTGAAATTGCAGAGTTAATACAGATAATTGGTGCACACAGTATATGTGGCAAGGACATTCGAAGGATATTTGCTCTCTTGCGTTGTGAGAAGATTGGTGCGAAGCAGCAGCAAACTTCTTTGCTTTTGACAAGTCTCAGTCACATGCTCAAGGAGAAGGGACCAGAAGCTTTCTTTGAGTTCAGTGGCCATGATTCTGTGCGTTCTGTCATCTGTTTATAGCAATTTAAAATTTCACCCTGATTCATGGCATAAATACCAATAGATAGATACTTTAGATGCTTCTGATAATATGTATCTGTGGAAGTCAAAATTGGGTAGTTTTTTAACACTTGTTTTCATTACTTAAATATAAAGAAGTTGTGAGGGTTTTATCAGAGCATGCCCCTAAGTTGTAGGATTATCCCTATCTTTGCTTTTAGAAAGTATCACCATTATATTTCATTCCCTTTCTTTCCTTCCATTAAGGCACTCTTAGATTTTAATTTCTGTTTATACATAAACTTTTGTAGACTATTTGTGCTGATGTTATGCAATAATTTTGTTTTCACTTTTTTATTTCACAGGATCCTAAATATATTAGTATATTTTAGGAATTTCTTTATCATAGATTTTTTTATGAATGACTAACTGATGCCCTTTCTTTTTCCACTGACAGGGTATACAAATAAAATCTCCCTTCTTATGGCCTTACAATAGAGGGCTATCTTTTTCTTGCTGGTTAAGGGTTGAAAATTTCCCAGACAATGGTATGATGGGCCTTTTCTCCTTTCTTACTGAAGACGGGAAGGGGTGCTCAGCTGTGATTAACAAAAGTGCTCTAGTATATGAGGTAATTGTGTGTACTCCAACACGTTCAGTCATGTTGTGAAGTAATCGTTTTGATCCTTTTCTTTTGATGCTGCTTTAGCATGGTGGTTTGACCCAGCAATACTAGACCTAGGGCCTGGGCAAACAAAATGGGTGCAAGCCAGACTGTTTTTGACTGAAACTGATTACTTGACTAACCGAGCCCTTAGTCCCTTCAATAACTTGCAAATATGGTGGCAACAGGTTCAAGACAATGCCTTTGCCTGGTAACATGGACTTTGATTACATCAATGGATCTTGTTATTTTACTGTTTATCAGATTTGCAGCTTGCATCACAAATTTAGTGAAGACACACGATTTATGTAATACATTCTGAGAACTGGCGTAAAATAACCGATCCATCTTTTAAGCATGCATGATGGCCATATGGAGCCATTTTCAATGTTTGGTTGATTTCGATTTGAGCAGAATAAGTATTTAAATTCACGATGCAGTTAAACAGTTTACCATTTAATGAAGCTTTCAATGTTTCTTATAATACTGTGTGATTTTTGTGGTTTATGTCTGATTTTTTCAAAACAATTTTATTTTATTTTGAGATTTTTCGAACAGTTATCTAACTACATCCGATGTAGCGAAATGCGATATATCTAAGTTAAGAAGCCTTTTCCTCTCTGTTCCAAAATTGGCGCTTTTGACTTTCTCCCTGTTTTTTGCAGTCTATCAATCAAAAGCATCAATGTGTTTTGTTACCACTCAAGCTCCCACTAAAGGAGTGGAAATTCCTTTCTGTTACTCATACTATTGGGAGGGCTTTTTCTGGAGGAAGCCAGCTAAGATGCTATGTAGATGGGGAACTAGTATCATCTGAGAAGTGTGGGTGAGCAAATCCTTATGTACAGTTTGAAACAACGTGAAATTTAGCTGAAAATCTTGTGGATTCTTTTCTGGGTGTATAGAGTAAGTGACTTAGGTGTGGCGAATTGCCTTCGTAAAAGCTTCATCATAAAATGGTTGTTTGGTGATTAAAGGATAGCCTTGTGAACATAGCTCCCACTTGCACAGGGTCCGGCCACTTTGGGTCTTTTGTACGCAGCCTTTCCCTACATTCCTGCAAGAGGCTATTTCCAGCATTCGAACTCGTGAGGCAACAGCTTTACTGCTGCGCCAAGGCTCCCCTTCATTTATCATCATTCTGTATAGAGCAGCTTCAGCAATGTTACTGACAATAAACTACCACTTTTCATCAGAGACTTCATTTTTTTTTCATAATCACATCTAATGAATCCCAAAAATATTTAATTTAGTACATTAGTTGAAATTCAATCCATAAAGTAACACTCCATTTGTGGTATTAATATCTATCGATCTAAGATCGCCCAATGAATGTCATTAACTTCTTTTATGATGTGTTCTATCATACATTTGAAGCTTTGAGGGATATTCAGATTTGGTACGTGGAAATGATTGCAAGTTGTGAAGTAATCGTGCACATTGACGATCATATTAAATACTATCTAATGGAGAACTTACAATTTGTCTTATTAAGGAGAAATGGACTGATCAAGACTTGTGCCTCCTGAAAGGGGCCTTTTTTTTAGGTTGTAACACTGGAACCTTTGATGCTGAACACTGAAATTTGTCGTTGCTGTTTTTAGGTATGCAAAAGTCAATGAAGCCATGACACACTGCACGATTGGTACAGAACTGATACCTGTTGGTGAAGAACCTATCTCTATTGGTTTCGAAAAAACTTTTGCCTTTACAGGTCAAATGGGCCCAGTTTATGTGTTTTCTGATGCTCTATCTCCTGAACAAGTAAAGGGGATATATTTTCTTGGACCAAGTTATATGTACTCTTTCCATGGAGGTGATTCACTATACAGGGGAGTTCTTGATGCAAAAGACGGCATTTCATCGAAGATAATTTTTGGTCTCAATGCACAGGTTCCAGTTCTCTTTGCTGATATACATGATTTTAAACTTATTTCATAGAAAGTAACACTAGGCCAAATAGGTGGATCATCTCTGTAGTTGTAGTTGTGGGATTAGTGTCACTTGGAGAGTCTAAGTGTGTTTGGGTGTCAATAAATCCAATGACCAAACATTAGCATATCTTTTGGCTAACTAAAAACTAAGTATGATCGTCCAAGTGATATGGGATGGGTGCAAGCTTAAACTAATTTTGGGCCAGGGGTGTTGCATATCCACATGAAGAGCTAATATTTTTCATTTCCCCTTCTTTCCCCAGGCTACTGATGGTAGGAGTTTATTCAGTGTGTCTTCTGCACTTGATGGTGCTGAAAAAGGTACATTTGAAGCTAGAATCATGGGGGCAACAAAGTTATGCTCGCGACATTTGCCGCAGGACATTATTTACTGTGTTGGTGGTGTCTCAGTATTTTTCCCACTCTTCACTCAATTTTGGGATGCTGCAACTGATGTTGTGCAATCTTGCAATACATCTGTCATCAATGATAAATTGGCAGCTGAGGTCATTGAGCTAGTTGCCACTGTTCTGGACGGAAATGTATCAAATCAACAACAAATGTACCTTCTTTCTGGGTTATCTATTCTAGGCTTATTGCTTCAGTCTGCTACACCTCAGCTATTAAACAGCAAAACACTTTCTGCACTGAAGTATATGTTCAATGTTCTAAGAAACTGTGGTACTCTCTCTCTCTCTCTCTCTCTCTCTCTCTCTCTCTCTCTCTCTCTCTCTCTCTCTCTCTCTCTCTCTCTCTCTCTCTCTCTCTCTCTCTCTCTCTCTCTCTCTCTCTCTCTCTCTCTCTCTCTCTCTCTCTCTCTCTCTCTCTCTCTCTCTCTCTCTCTCTCTCTCTCTCTCTCTCTCTCTCTCTCTCTCTCTCTCTCTCTCTCTCTCTCTCTCTCTCTCTCTCTCTCTCTCTCTCTCTCTCTCTCTCTCTCTCTCTCTCTCTCTCTCTCTCTCTCTCTCTCTCTCTCTCTCTCTCTCTCTCTCTCTCTCTCTCTCTCTCTCTCTCTCTCTCTCTCTCTCTCTCTCTCTCTCTCTCTCTCTCTCACAGACACACACACACGCACACAAACAAACAAAACAGCACACGCATGCACACACACACACACACACACACACACACAACACACACACACACACACACACACACACACAGAGTCATGAACAGGGTAGTAGACTGTGTAATAGAAACAGGGGGTTGGGAATTAGAAAATCGAATGGGATACCAGATTAATATCATCTTGGTTAGTGGACCATGATACAATTCCCACCTATATACCTATATATAGATGAGGTGACTTGACTTCTAAGAAACTAATCTCTACAAGCAAGGAAACTAGTCCTTCACTAACCCAAGCCACCGCAACGAGCCGTGCTGTAGTACCCGCACGCGCACACACCCTGGCGTGTGATTCACACATTTTTATGTGTGATGAGATACACATGCTAATACTTTGTTGCACTTCCAGGGATGTCAAAAGTTCTGCTGAAAGATGCTATTTCACAAATATACTTGAACCCACGAATTTGGGTATACGCAAGCTATGAAGTGCAGAGAGATCTTTACACATTTGTGATAAAATATTTTGAAACGGATGGAAGGCTTTTACCTGTACTATGTGGACTTCCTAGGATTATTGACATTGTTTGCCAGTATTACGGGGAATTGGTAGATTCTAGGTATGTTAAGCCTTTGCTGCATCCAGATACCAAACAAGTTATTGGGGAGAGACCTAAGGTAGAAGATATTCGCAAACTTCGGCTTCTCCTCCTGAATTTAGCAGAAATGAGCTTAAAGTAAGTACCTGCAGCTCCTAATATGCCTTTGGAGATATTTTTAACTATCTTTCCATTTTCACCTTTGTTTTTGATTGTTTCCGTATATGCTAGTTATATCATAATTATGTCTGTTTTCATGAACGTTGCATGGTACCAATCATTACACACTTACGCATATTTTTATAGCAATATTTGACATTTTTGCAGAATTCTATTCATAATACAAATATACAATATGTGTTGTTTCACAGGCTTAAAGTTTCCCCTGATGATATAAGATCGCTTGTTTCCTTTTTTGAGAGGAGTCTTGACATAGCATGCGTCGAGGATGTACTGAACAGGATCATTTGTGCTCTTTCACAAAGTTCAGTTTTGTCATCTTTCTTGGAGAGTGTAAACTGCCTTGGTGGTTGCTGCATTTTCATTAATCTTCTTAAGAGGTAATATATCCACAATTGTTTTAGCCAAGAGCTATGTCTTCCATGTTTTTTTTTTGCTTATCATTCAAATCAATTCGGTTGCTAATGTGAATTAAAAGGTGGTTGAAAATTTTGAAGACAATAAATTAATTTCCTTCGTTGTGATTAACTTTTACTCGATTATTTTGGTGTGTTAACGAGTGCCTTATGCGCGCAAATAAAGATAAAGCAATAGAAAATTGTGAAGTGCAACGGCCCTAGATCATTGGTTGCATAAGAGTTGTTGATTAAATCTCCAGAAAGTGGAGAGAAAAGAATTTAATATTTGCTTAATTAAACCAAAAAATATCGGTCCCTTATACATGTACTTTCCATTGAATTGAGCTTTATATCTATGTCCTTTCAGGTCATTTGTTTTGCATGGAACTTCTGTTTGGTTTCTAGTGCTTGTCAGTGCGCTTGAGATAATGCATGTTTTCGTTTGTTTTGTTACTTTTACATTTTGTCGTGCTTTTGAGTTATGTCTTGGAAGTGTCTTCTCTTCCTTAATACAATGGCAAATTGTTCTTCTGCTTGCTCGGAGAAAGGTCTCTACCTAATAACTTGTTTGGTAACTGCTTTAGACTTCAGGAAAGTATTTCTGCCTGCTTACATTTTTTTGTGACTCACATCTATAGATTTTGCGTATTATCACTGAGTAGTTTCTCCATATATCATACTTATTTGATGTAGATGGTGAGTTTTTGGTATATATTTGACCTCTGTTCTTTTTTAGGGAGTTTGAGCCAGTCCGACTGTTAGGGCTTCAGCTCCTCGGAAAGCTTTTGGCTGAGACCCCTTTTGAGAAGAAAGGAACAAAACTATTGCCCTTACTCATAGGGCAGTCTAGGCCCATTGTTGAAAACTTGAGAAAAGAAATATCAGTTTCACCTCAACTATTCTCTTACACGATATCTGAAAGGCTATTCAAATTTTCACCCTCAGATAACTTATGTACGGCTCTTTTCAGTGTTCTTCTTGGTGGAATCAGTCCGCAACAGGTGTTTACCAACTATCTGTCATATTGGCACTAATGTTTATTCTCTTTTAGCAACCTTTTGAAACTAGTCGATTGCAATCTGCTGTTTTCCGTACAGGCTCTCCAGGGAACTACCCAATCTGATCCACCGAAAGATAAAAATTACAACCTTTCAAGCTTGGAACGCTTTTCCGTTCCTCAGGTGTTGGTCTGCATGTTTAGATATGTGCGTTCTTGTCAAGATTACTCAGCACGTACAAGAATATTAAACAATCTTCTTGGTTTACTGGACGCCAACCCTTCAAATATTGAGGCCTTTATGGTACTTATTATTAAGTCTATATTTGTTACTTTCTTTTATATATTTGTGCATTGCTACTGAAACAATTTTATCAGGAGCACAGTTGGAATTCTTGGCTTGAAATATCCACAAACCTCAATGTATTCAAGGACTACCAATCAGTTTCCCACGGTGAGCTTGGCAATGTGGAGATGGATGAACTAATTCTTGTGAGGAACTTGTATTCTTTGGTCCTTTCTTACTACCTGCTCTCAGTAAGAGGTGGCTGGCGTCAACTGGACTATACAGCTAACTTTTTACTTTTCAAAATTGACCAGGTTGGGTGTTATCTCATCCTTTCTTTATTCGATCTATATGAAAATTTGGTAGTGTATTTTACTTTGCACTGATGACATTGTTGTGGTTCATTACTATGCAGGGGGAGTTATCAAATTCTGATTTGCTGCGGGACATACTTGATGATATCGCAGGGAGACTGCTTCAGACATCTGTGGAAGAAAATAATTTTCTTTTCGAGCCATGCAGTGATAATGCATTACATTTTTTGAACCTTATACATGAGTTATTTATCAATCAAATAGGAATCAACCTATTGGTATGCTTCTAAACATACTGTAAGCAAAGTGAAAATTTCATATTATACATGCCTGTGTGATTAAACCTTTTTCTTTATTCTGTAGTTTCCATCTTCTAGGCTTTCAGAGGAATCTTCACATGATAACATATGGAAAGGAGATATTAAGTTGGCAATTAACAAGATTTTAAATGTTGAGAGTAACGATCGATGGAAAAGGTACTTGTTCTTTTTCCCTTTATTTCTTATGTAAAATGTTTTTTTTTGACATGTGTTCAAATAGTTTGTAATAGCTAAATTTGAGATGAACTCTAATCTCATGTTGATAGTACTGGAGCTGTTGCCTGCACTTTATCTAGTCAATACACTTCTCCAAAACAAACTATATCTTTTGAGGAATCAAAACCAACTATATTGTTTACCTGACAATAAAAAACTTTTCCCAAACCATAGCAGTAGAATCTGCTAGTGTTTTATGGTACAAAGAATGGGACCACTACTGGAAGAAAGGTGATGCAAACTCAATCTAAATAAGACTTTTAAAAACAATCATGATCATTAAGGACAACTTGCGGTGCGGAACACTAGATGATAGATTGTAGAGGAATATGTGCTTGTCGCCAGTAGACACACTATCTTACCATTTTTTCTTAGTTCCATTGTACTGTACATGATAATCAACAAGCACGACTCCCCACTAAGATATGCAGATTATATACATACACCCCTGTTCTTGATTTGTTGACGTTGTCTAGCTCAATTTTGAACTAGCCAGAATCAACAAATCAAGAACAGAGTATGGTATTGTTATTTGAATATCCAATAGTGATGCTTGGTACATGCATAAAAATGAAGTTTATTAATGCCTTCAGTTGCTATGCTTCTTAAGGTTTATCAAATCTCATGTTGCTTTCCAGATTTCCGATCAACCTTATTTTGTCATGTACATGAATAATTCTCTTTATGATTTCATTTTTTTGTGAAGTTTATAAAAGTACCTGAGCAGTGGCATCACCCTTAATAAACATGTCATTTCACAGATCGCGTTGGTGGGCTTGCAAATTTTCTGATGGAGATAAAGTCACTGATGATTGGTGGAGATTCTTTGACAAGGCATGGCATATTTTATGCAATTTGAACAGCGAAGGACCAAGCAAATCGGTGCCAAAGAGTCCAATTGTTGAAGCTGCGTCTTTGGGGCAAAGGGCTGCTGTTGTTGCATCTGGTGGTATTAGTACTGCATTGGGTGCAAAAATGAACAGATTTGTTGACAAGGTTACAACATTGAGGGACGAGATACTTCCAAGAGTTTTCTTCCCCCTTGTGATTCTGTACCTTTGCAAAGCTGGATTAGAAAATGCATCCAAGTGTGCCCTGCAGTTCATGTCTTTGCTTCCTGTTCTAATTTCCGAAGATGATCAAAGAAAAAATAAAATGCACTTTTTGATATGGTATGTCTGATACTTTATTACTTTGATCTGTCATAAACACCCTCCTAACCTTTTCATTATACAGGTCTTTACTGATTGTAAGATCTAACTATGGCCAGCTTGATGACGGTGCACGCTTCCATGTTTTATCGCACTTGATTACTGAAACTATTATGTATGGAAAGTCCATGTTTGTTACAAATATCTCGGGCAGAGATGATTCCGTGGAAATCAACAACAGTAAAGAGGCTGCATTCATTCTTAGATTTATACAGAAGGATCGTGTTCTTGCTGCGGTCTGTTCCTTTCTCCTTGTGTTAGAAAGATGCATCAATTGATTGAGAGAGCTTGCTCTGAATTTTGCACATTTTCTTTATTTGTGTTGATTTTGTTCTGTGTTGGCCTAACAGTTAACCGGCTTTATATCAGATTGCTGATGAGGTGAAGCTGATGAAGGCTGTTCAGACTGACCGCTTCAAACAACTGCAAGGACTTAATGAGTGTTTCACTAAGGAGAAACAGTTAGTGCAGACCACTGAAACTGAGATACATTTTACTATCACTGCCGGCACTTTTTGATATGGTATGTCTGATACTTTATTACTTTGATCTGTCATAAACACCCTCCTAACCTTTTCATTATACAGGTCTTTACTGATTGTAAGATCAAAATATGGCCAGCTTGATGATGGTGCACGCTTCCATGTTTTATCACATTTGATTACTGAAACTATTATGTATGGAAAGTCCATGTTTGTTACAAATATCTTGGGCAGAGATGATTCCGTGGAAATCAACAACAGTAAAGAGGCTGCATTCATTCTTAGATTTATACAGAAGGATCGTGTTCTTGCTGCGGTCTGTTCCTTTCTCCTTGTGTTAGAAAGATGCATCAATTGATTGAGAGAGCTTGCTCTGAATTTTGCACATTTTCTTTATTTGTGTTGATTTTGTTCTGTGTTGGCCTAACAGTTAACCGGCTTTATATCAGATTGCTGATGAGGTGAAGCAGATGAAGGCTTTTCAGTCTGACCGCTTCAAACAACTGCAAGAACTTAATGAGTGTTTCGCTAAGGAGAATCAGTTAGTGCAGACCACTGAAAATGAGATACATTTTACTATCACTGCCTCCCTTTCAGCTGATGACAATCGAAAAACAGCTTCTCGACTTGCTTTTAATGAGGATAAGCAAATTGTTGCGGTAAGTGATTCTGACTTGATTCTACCAAAAATAGCACATGCTTTTTAGGGAGAACGCAGGCAGTAATAACTAGTATTTGTATCAGGATAAGTGGATACATATTTCCCGTGCTCTGATGGATGAGAGGGGACCGTGGTCTGCTTACCCTTTTCCAAATGATGTTGTGACCCACTGGAAACTTGATAAGTCAGAGGATAAATGGCGACGACGGTTGAAGCTCAAGCGTAATTACAAATTTGATGAACGTCTCTGTCAACCTTCATACTCAAGGAATGAAACCAAAGGGCCTTCAGTGGACCAACCTTTTGTTAGCACAAAAATTCCTGAGAAAATGAAGCGATTCCTTCTTAGAGGAGTGCGGGGAATCACAGAGGACAGTAGCTGCGAACCACTGGAAGACACCAATGATACAAGTGAATCTTCCCAGAGTAGTCCTGCAGAGAACCAAAACCTAAATAATGCTGCAGATTCCTCTGCCATACATAATAAGAAGGAACCATCTAGTAATGGAGATAACGACTATACGAAGGTAATAAAATATTTAATATAATTTTCAGCTGAAGGTGCCCAGAAAATTGCTGATTTCTGGCTTTTGTCCATTTTGCAGGTGCTATGTTCTGTTCGTTGTGTTCTTATAACCCCAAAGAGAAAACTAGCAGGGCAATTAGATATCACACGAACTGTTATGCATTTTTCTTTTGAGTTTTTGATTGAAGGAACTGGAGGATCGTCTGTTTTCAGCAAGTTTAAAGACAAAAAGGATTCCGACTGCAAGAATGAACTGGGAGTTGTAGAGAGACTTGATGGATGCCGAGACAGTATGATTGAAACTGGTGGTGCCCTGATGCAAAACCAATCTAACAAGATCAAACATCACAGAAGGTGGAACATAACCAAGGTATCTCTCTCCCTCCTCCCTTCCCCTCACTCCCTTGCTCAGGCAATTGATCATCGTTCATGTATGTGTACAGATAAAAGCAGTTCACTGGACACGCTACCTACTGCAGTATACTGCAATGGAAATCTTCTTTGATGATTCAAGTGCACCTATATTTTTGAACTTCTCCTCCCAAAAGGACACTAAAAATGCTGGGTCTCTGTTAGTTTCTCTTAGGAATGAAGCTTTGTTCCCTAAAGGAAGTACCAAAGATAAAAATAGTATCATTTCATTTGTCGACAGGCGAGTTGCACTTGAAATGGCTGAGAATTCCAGGGAAAGATGGATAAGGAGGGAAATCAGTAACTTTGAGTATTTGATGATTCTTAACACCCTTGCAGGACGATCTTACAACGATTTGACTCAATATCCTATATTTCCATGGGTATTAGCTGATTACACATCTGAAAAGCTTGATTTTAACAAGTCATCTACTTTTAGGGATCTTTCGAAACCAGTTGGTGCTTTGGATGAAAAACGTTTCAAGGTGTGCGTACTATCAAATACATATTTGCATTAGTAGGCTCCATCCCTTAGGATGACTTATAGACGTATATACTATTGGGCAGGTTTTTGAAGATAGATATCTTAATTTCTGTGATCCCGATATACCGAGGTTGGACCTTAACTCGAATTTCCACACTTGATGCTTCTTATACTTGTTAATTGTGTTCTTGCCATTTAAGTTTAAAAATGATTACTTTTCTTTCTGCAGTTTTTATTACGGGTCTCACTATTCTAGCATGGGAATTGTCCTTCATTACATGCTTAGGCTTGAACCATTTACAGCTCTACATCTTAGCTTTCAGGTTCTCACTTTTCCCTTTGATGAATATCTGCTATGTTTTCTTAGAAAATGAACATATTTCTCTCTTATTATAAAAATATTCATGATTTTTAGATCACCGCCTCTTCCTTCACTGTATTCCATTATGGTCCAAAAGACTTGTTTTTGACGTACATTTAACCAAATTCCTGTCTGACACCCATGTGCAGGGCGGCAAGTTTGACCATGCAGATCGTCTGTTCCAGAGCATTGAGAGCTCTTATAGAAGCAGCTTGTCAAATACAAGTGATGTCAAAGAGCTTATTCCTGAATTCTTTTACATGCCTGAGTTTCTTGAAAATTCAAACTCTTATCACCTTGGTGTTAAGCAGGATGGTGAACCTTTAGGTGACGTTGCTCTCCCTCCTTGGGCAAAGGTAATGGATAATTCATATTTGCGTTTATATGTGTGTGCTTGTAGCACACACTGTCTTAAGAATGAATTTACTCATCCACCAGGATAGCCCGCACTTGCACCTATGTGTGCGGATCTGTAATTTATTTGAAGGATAATTCAGCATAGCCAGTTACGAGACTAGAATGCTTACTTTTCCTCTTTTCTCCACCATGTTGTGATATTCACATATTGTTTGCATTATTGCTCTCAGTACACAACACTTTAGGATTAAGCATCCTGCTATATCAGCTGGTCGATATAAAACGAATTTCTCATGCAAGACCTTCTGGATTTAAGTGACTCCACGTACCGTGCAAGTATTTTTTTTTACTCTGAATCTGACCATATAATCTATGTTCACAAAATCAACCATATCAATTTGTAATATTGCAAAGATCAAGTTTTGCATAATTATGTCTGCTCAGGCTCATGAGGCTCTGTAGTAGCAATTTTAGCCCATTGTTAATTTAGCTCATGCTAGTGTTCACTCTTCACATACATAGGTAGAGCCCCAAGTTTGATTTCCTCTTTGATGCTAATTTGGGTGCCTGTTTCTTATTTACAATGTAACCTAGCTCCCCCTAGGTTTGTTAAGTTTCTTTCAGTCTTCACATACACAATACATCTCTTACCCAATGCTACTTGGTATCCTTGTATTAACTGACGCGTAATTGTAGGATTCCCCTGAAGAATTCATCCACATGAACCGAGAGGCCCTTGAAAGTGAATATGTGAGCTCTAATCTCCATCACTGGATTGACCTCATATTTGGTCACAAGCAGCGTGGGCAGGCAGCTGTTGAGGTGCAGTTGCTACTTCTGCATCATTGTAACTTTAGTTTTAGAATATTACTGAAATCACGCATATTATTTTGCACAGGCAGAAAACATATTTTACTACGTGACATATGAAGGTGCAGTTGATCTGGAAAATATGGATGACATGTTGCAGAAATCTGCTATTGAAGATCAAATTGCGAATTTTGGGCAGACACCGATTCAGATTTTCCGAGCAAAACATCCAAGAAGAGGACCTCCTATTCCAATTGCTCATCCACTGTATTTTGCACCACAGTCAATAACTCTGACTTCCAGTGTTTCTAGTACAATCAGCCACATGTCTGCTGTATTATTTATTGGTTTATTGGAGAACTCAATTATATTGATGAATGAGGGTCTCATACTGTCAGTAAAGTTGTGGTTGACAACACAGCTTCAGTCGGGTGGAAATTTCACATTTTCTGGACCACAGGTTTTTCCTGACTAAAGGCACCACCGTTAAAAATACTGGTATCCTGGTATCTAATATTGTTTATTCATGTACTCTTTATTTTGTAGGAACATTTCTTTGGGATCGGTTCAGATGTTATCTCTCCACGTAAAATTGGCACTTTCCTTGCTGAAAATGTTCAGTTTGGAAGACAATGCTTAGCCGGGATCGGTTCAGATGTTATCTCTCCACGTAAAATTGGCACTTTCCTTGCTGAAAATGTTGCGTTTGGAAGACAATGCTTAGCTACAATGCAAAATAATGGTGATAATTATTTGATTTTATGTGGAAACTGGGAGAATAGTTTCCAGATAATTTCTCTTAGTGATGGAAGAATTATGCAGAGCATCAGGCAACATAAGGATGTTGTTGGTTGTGTTGCAGGTATCAGAGACGTTTTAGTGAGTTTATATTTTTCTTGGCACAAAGCTGTGTTGCTCCAGAATTAAGCTATGAGATTTTGGCAATTAGCAAAAATAGCAGCTGCAATACAAAATATGCTTGCAATCAATAGGACCTGTGGGCCCATATCATTCAGGAATAGGCTACTAGAAACAGACACTAGCCAGTCGATGCATCTTTGCTTATTGTATCTCTTTCATATATGCATGCAGTAGTAGAAGATAAAATCGGGTATTGAATATTTTCAATCGTTTCATATCTTTGTTTTATGATTACTAATTTGGGTATGACTAGACAGAGTACGACCATTGGGTTTTTATTATTTGTTCACATCAAATTATACATTTGCATTATGAAGGTTTTGATATCTCATATTGTTTCATCCTAAAACATTCTTTGCCTCGTTCTTATTTTCCTTTTGCGCTGCAGTTTCATCTGATGGAAATGTAGTTGCTACTGGTAGTTATGACACAACTGTTATGATCTGGCATGCATTTCGAGGAAGACCATTTGACAAAAAAACGAGGATCACAAATTTTGAACTTTCAGAAAAGGATCATGTTATAATGGAAAGGCCTGTTCACATCTTATGTGGTCATGATGACATCATAACATGCTTATTTGTTAGTACGGAACTGGACATTGTTATCAGTGGTTCAAAAGATGGTACTTGTATTTTTCATACACTGCGTGAGGGAAGATATGTTCGATCCATTCGGCATCCTTCAGGCATTGGTTTGTCGAAATTGATGGCCTCACAGCATGGGAGGGTGGTATTATATTCTGAGGGTGATCTCTCCTTGCACATGTATTCCATCAACGGAAAACATATTGTCTCTTCACCATCCGGTGGGCGTCTCAATTGCATGGAACTTAGTTGTTCTGGAGAGTTCATGGTTTGTGCTGGTGAGCGTGGGCAAATAGTTTTGCGTTCTATGCATTCTCTTGATATTGTTTGGAGGTATGACGGGGCTGGGAAGACAATTACTGCTCTAGCCGTGACTCCTGAGGAGTGCTTCTTAGCAGGAACAAAGGATGGTAGCTTACTTGTATTTTCAGTGGAAACTCCTCTACTTCGAAGGGGGAGCATGCCAAGAAACCGAATCAAGCCCTCTGCAACTGGTTAAGTCGTGCCAAAATTTTGGCGTAAGAAATCTCATTCAGGCTAACATCATGAGGTATGTTAAGTTCGAGTTAAGTTGCTTTTTCTCGTGTTTGTTTAATAGGGACCTTTTGGTCATGTTTTACTTCAGTGTTGTGCATTGTTTACTCTAGTTATATGCTCCATGTTCTATATTTTGTTGTCTTCCAAAATTATTTCTATATTCGTGTCTTATTGATTTAGTAAATTAAAGTATGGTTATATTTGTTGCTGAAAGTACTGCAAACTTTCCTCATAACTCTATGCAGGTCACCAAGAAAGAAACTTGCAGAGCTGTTTTTCTGTCGTGCCCTGTACATAAAGTACGAACGAACGCTGCATCAAACTATGTGAGATTAAGGAATGAGGGTTCTCGAGATATTTAGTATCCCTGGACAGTTAATCTAACAGCAGTGAACTGATGTGCTGAGCGCTGATTAGCATTAGCTCTGTAGCGGTTGATTTCAGGGTAGGCACAAGCATCTTAGTCTCCAGGAATTGGTATCTTTCGGAGGTTTACGTACGGAGGTGTAGCATACTTCTTCAGTTGTATCAGCGCAGGGAGTGCCTTCCCTCCAACAGCATGTATTTGTATGTAGTATGCATTAGATTGCGTTGTTTTGTGATTCTTTGAGGACAATATTAAGAAGAAAAGAGGTTGGTGGATGACCATTACAACGCAAGTACAACCACGGTTTACGTCAGGAAAAAAAAAAAGAGTACAACCACGGTATGAGAGATGATGGCTAGCTAACAACTCATATGCAACTGAAAACAAACCAAGGTGCTTTTGCTAGATCGATCATAACTTTGGAAAATACATAATCTAATGAGGCATTAAGCTGCACTTCCAGATCATTATGATTATATTAGATTTTTTTTATTAGAAAAAGGAAGTAGTGTATCTTATCTAAGTCTAATTTGAATATCATGTTAGCATGGTAGACGCCATATATTCTGAAGATGCGTGTGTATTGAGCTATAAGTACATTTCAGATTTTTAGAGCCAAATATCTTGTTGATACCATATAGTCTGCAATTAAATCAGCGATACTAACATGGATAAATCACAAGCACCCGAATGATATACCTCACACATGATTTAATTTTCATTTTTAGCACTAGCATGAACTTATTGTTGTCCAAGACGCCATTACACGACCGCTAGCGCTCGGTCCTCAATGTCTTCACTAAAACATTGTTGCATGATTCGGTCGATAAACATTGTAGTCCGTAGCTGCATTTGCCCATTATGTATGGTTTAGTCGTTGATTTGACATGACCACATAACCTATTTTGCCTCCGCTGCGTTCAAGATGAACTTTTGCAGATCACGGAACGTCGGTACCTATGAATCTTCTTGACAAGCACGTTGAAAACAGCCTACTCCTTTCGCCAAGATTTTGGTACAGGCGCCGGCTGGTTGCGAATCTGTTGAAATGTAATGCTTGGAACTTGCCTTTCTTTGCCATTTGGCCCAACAGTTGCTGCAGACTAACATGCGCTTGCGAATTAAGGATTTACAAATAGACCCAAGTTCCCAAGAGAAGGCTCAAATTAACTAATATACTAAAAGTTGCAAGCAATGAACTAGAAAATCCATAATAAAAGGAGTGCAATAAAAAAATCCAGTCGGAGAACTACAAAATCCGCAAATCTATCATAATTGAAGCATTTTTTTAGCGGAGTAACTGAAGCATTTAATAAGTTATAAAACTATGATATATACCAAATGAAGCCAAGTCATAAACCATAGATACATGGTTTCTTACAAGGGAGTAGAAGAAAACAGAAAGGACGTTTAATGTGAACGATCTGTTCGGGAGATGCGGAAAGGGATAATGCACGTCGGCCACGTCCCTTCTGACAGTAAATGCATGCTACCGCTACGTGTACCTCGACCCTAGACTAGAGTTCTATCATAATTTTTGAGAACACGACATTTGACGACAAAATATATGTACAATATCCATAATACACTTTTCATATTATAAAGTTTATTAGTATTTCTGGCTAAGAATATTTTGAGCATTATGATAATATAAATCTCATACAATCTTTAAGCTAGACAAGCATATATCCTACCAGAGCAAAAAAAAAATATGCACCCCATATATTTTCGAGTATCCTTGATAGAATTAATCAGTGAGGGTGATATCTGTGCACCAATGATTTCAAATTGTGCTAAAAAAACCCCAAGGATTTCAAATTCTATATCGGGAGCGCATAAATCATTGCTAGATTTGATCGCGGGTCAATCATCCAATGTACTCCCTCCATTCTTTTTTATACGACGCCATTGATTTTTTTTCTTTACTTTGACCTTTCGTCTTATCGATTTTTAGAGCCAAATATCTTGTTGATACCATATAGTCTGCAATTAAATCAGCGATACTAACATGGATAAATCACAAGCACCCGAATGATATACCTCACACATGATTTAATTTTCATTTTTAGCACTAGCATGAACTTATTGTTGTCCAAGACGCCATTACACGACCGCTAGCGCTCGGTCCTCAATGTCTTCACTAAAACATTGTTGCATGATTCGGTCGATAAACATTGTAGTCCGTAGCTGCATTTGCCCATTATGTATGGTTTAGTCGTTGATTTGACATGACCACATAACCTATTTTGCCTCCGCTGCGTTCAAGATGAACTTTTGCAGATCACGGAACGTCGGTACCTATGAATCTTCTTGACAAGCACGTTGAAAACAGCCTACTCCTTTCGCCAAGATTTTGGTACAGGCGCCGGCTGGTTGCGAATCTGTTGAAATGTAATGCTTGGAACTTGCCTTTCTTTGCCATTTGGCCCAACAGTTGCTGCAGACTAACATGCGCTTGCGAATTAAGGATTTACAAATAGACCCAAGTTCCCAAGAGAAGGCTCAAATTAACTAATATACTAAAAGTTGCAAGCAATGAACTAGAAAATCCATAATAAAAGGAGTGCAATAAAAAAATCCAGTCGGAGAACTACAAAATCCGCAAATCTATCATAATTGAAGCATTTTTTTAGCGGAGTAACTGAAGCATTTAATAAGTTATAAAACTATGATATATACCAAATGAAGCCAAGTCATAAACCATAGATACATGGTTTCTTACAAGGGAGTAGAAGAAAACAGAAAGGACGTTTAATGTGAACGATCTGTTCGGGAGATGCGGAAAGGGATAATGCACGTCGGCCACGTCCCTTCTGACAGTAAATGCATGCTACCGCTACGTGTACCTCGACCCTAGACTAGAGTTCTATCATAATTTTTGAGAACACGACATTTGACGACAAAATATATGTACAATATCCATAATACACTTTTCATATTATAAAGTTTATTAGTATTTCTGGCTAAGAATATTTTGAGCATTATGATAATATAAATCTCATACAATCTTTAAGCTAGACAAGCATATATCCTACCAGAGCAAAAAAAAAATATGCACCCCATATATTTTCGAGTATCCTTGATAGAATTAATCAGTGAGGGTGATATCTGTGCACCAATGATTTCAAATTGTGCTAAAAAAACCCCAAGGATTTCAAATTCTATATCGGGAGCGCATAAATCATTGCTAGATTTGATCGCGGGTCAATCATCCAATGTACTCCCTCCATTCTTTTTTATACGACGCCATTGATTTTTTTTCTTTACTTTGACCTTTCGTCTTATCTTATAAATATTTGTGTAAATAGCTAAGTGTATAAGTTAGTTTTAAAGTGCTTTCGATGATGAATCCAATGATATTTATTTCACATTCAAAAAGTAATTATTTAAAACTATATTGTTGGTCAAAGTTTAACGAAAAAATCAACGGTGTCATATAAAAAAGAACGGAGGGAGTATTTACAGAGATTCGCCTACCTGCCCCATAGCATAACCAAAATCTAGTAGATTCTCTTCTCGTGAAGAAAACAGCCGCGCCAAATACCTCTAAACCGCACGCGCCTAAATCGTTATTCAACCACGTGCTCCTCATGCGCCGTCCGATCGATCGACCGATGGAGCCGTCGACATCATGGGCAGATCAGGTGCGCTCCGATTCTTAGGTAGCGGCCAGCCATTTCCCAGGCCAAACTGCCGGTTTTAGCCGGCGAGCCTGGAGGCTGACAGCGACGGGGGTTTCCAAAACTGGTAACCACGCACACCAGACAGCGAATCCACGCGCCGCAAAACCGAGCCCATATTGCTCGTGTTCGGTTCGTGCCAACCCTAGCTAAGCTAGGAGGTGGCGTCGTGTATAAAAGGGCACCGGGTCCCCTCCTCCTCCTCCATCACCTCGTCTCTGTCTCTTTTCTCTGAGATTCTCTCGTCTCCGGAGAGGAGAGAAGCAGTGAGAGACCAGTGGAGAATCAAGAGAGAGATCAACCCGGCCCGACCGATCGATCGACAATGAAGAAGCCCAACGCCGTTCAGGGTGGCGCTGCGGCGGCGGCGGCGGCTCCGGAGCAGGCGGGGCGCGGCGTGGCAGCCACCGAGGAGCATGCGAGGGCGATCCTGACCACGGCGAGGAGGGCGGTGGAGGAGGACGCCGGCGCCGGGAAGCTGTCGGTGAAGAGGTCCCTTGAATGCTTCCTCGAAGGCCGGAAGAACAGGGCAGGATACCACGGTGACGAATTTGATGACGCGTCGTCGTCGTCGTCGTCTTCCAACTGATCGATTCATTTCGACCAGTAGACGGCTCAAACTGCATGCCCTCTGCATTTGGGATGATCTCCAGCTCGCTAGTCCTTGTATTAGGTCGCCGGCTTGCTTCTAGCTCCTCGATTTCCTCTTTTCTTTTCTTTCGATAATCATTCTGTACGTGCTGCGCACGGTGCAACGGTTTTGATAAATGCAATCGGCATTCTGGAATCGAAACCTCGTGAATTCGTATATCCTTTTTGGCTGTAGCCTTCTGGTGATGCGTGTATATACCAGCAGGAAACGTTCATTCATTCCAATTCATCATTTCATCAATCAAGCTATCAAGGAAAAAATAGGTATAGCTGACGTGCATTCGCTAGAACTCGAGATGAAAACCTAATCAGCAGGCCTGGTTATTTCTAGTGTAGCTGTAGCCAGAGCTGCCTGGCCCATGTAGTACTCTAGGCATTTGAAGTCAGACGCCTTGGACCAGATGTTCCGCCTGCCTTTGAGCTGCTTGACTCTCAAGGTCCGAACCAAACATCTCTAAAAG
This sequence comes from Eragrostis tef, assembly GCA_000970635.1. Classification (NCBI taxonomy): domain Eukaryota; kingdom Viridiplantae; phylum Streptophyta; class Magnoliopsida; order Poales; family Poaceae; genus Eragrostis; species Eragrostis tef. The sequence continues at coordinate 155,404 of LAPY01000457.1, read as the reverse complement.
CAATGGGGATTTATATATATATATATATATATA
>LAPY01000457.1:139362-149667 GCA_000970635.1 Eragrostis tef | reverse complement strand
AAAGAAGGGGAAGAAACTGCCAGACAAGGGGAAGGAGGAGCAGGAAGCTCCAGTCCTGGGGAAAGATGGGGAGAGAGCGCCAGTTCAGGGAAAGATGGGGAAGAAAGCGCCAGTTCAGGTGAAGACGGAACAGTCGATGAAAAAGGACAGCTCCGAAAACATGGGAGATATGGTGGGGCAGGTCGACAGCAAGGAGCCTATGGGCGTGGGGAAATCAAAACCAACTGCTGGAGGGGCTTCCTGTGGATGTGAAATGGCCATTAAAGTTCGGAACAGATGCCGTAATCTAGAGAAGCGCCTCAAAAATATCAAAGGGATCGACGACTTACCAAAGGATGAAAAGGAGTTAACTCCTGAACAAATTGAGAAGTTAAAGGTCAAGAAAAAAGTTGAGAGCTTGATTGAGGAGTTAAAGAACTTGATGAAGTCTGTTCAGGGGGGTGGCGGTGTTGAGAAGCAGGCACCAGATTCTGGATTGCCACCTTCGAGTGGCAAAGGAAAGGAGAAGAAGGAAACAACAACTTCCGTATCTTCGAACCAGAAAAGGGTGAACAATAAGACAATGGGTTCTACAGCTTCTCATAGCAAGAACTCCAGTCTTCCAAAAAATGGTATGAATCCAAATGTCACATCGACCCAAGCCACAAGTAACACTCCTGCAGAGGCATGTGGTCCAAATAGAGCATCATTCTCCGACATAGTGATATCCTACTCTACGCATAGGGGCATCACCACCGAGTTTAACAAGTTTCTGAATGGGTCGGTATTTGGATTTACGGCTTTTATTTTTTTCTGCTTGCTGCATATTGGACAAGAACTAACTGTTTGCTAATTAGGTTCAAGCGTGATGGTGACAGTGATTATTTCTATCTATATGCAATGAAGGATATGATAGCCAGAGGCTCACACCGAGTGCTCACTGTGCATTATCAGCATCTTTTGAAGAAGGATAAGAAACTAGCAATGGCCATCTGCAACGATTACCAAAAGTAGGTATCCCTTTCTTACTGACATAAGCATGTGAACAAACTAATTAAGTGAGCAAACGAACTAACACAGCATGATGGTATCATTTACTCACAACAGGTGGAGAAAAACTTTGAAGGCTGCAGCAACAAAGCGTCTGAATGACCTACTATCATGTAAGGAATCCCTGGAGTTGGAGTTTGCTGAGATGCCAACTAGGTAAACATTAGACGGACCATCACCACCATTCTGATCTGCAAGTTCTCTTTTACTTACCACAACTCCCATTGCTATATATATGCAGAATATCAAAGGCGAATTTACTACTTGTTTAGTTATTTAGATTCATGACACGTCCTAGGTTGATTTGAGAATTTAGTACCTTGTTCTCTATGTGAATTTATGCATATGTAATTGTTTGATTAGTTGTGTCATGGTAACACAAGCATTTTGTTAGTGGATCTTAAAAAGTTTGATTTAAACTTGCAGCCATCACACTCTAGCGTATCGCCTTCAGAATCCTTTGAAACCAATGAATGTTCATGGGCATCGTAAAGACCCAATAATGGTACCAAATGATGGCCCACTTGGTGTTACTGAAAGTCTGTTCTGTTATGCAATTAATACGCATAGAAGTGGAAAAGCATGGGGAGGATTTGATGCAAGTCATGTTGATGTCGTTGATCGGAAAGCAAGAATAACCAAGCGTGCGACTGTTCTCCTGGAATGGCCTCTTACACAAGAGATGATGGACGCAATGGAGAAGGACTTGGAAGCTTTAGTAAATGAAGCGCTGTGCAGGTTCAGACAAACAGGAGCCATAGTTCCTTTTCTGGAAGAGCTCATCATATTGCTGGAGGACAAAGAAAACTTGCATGAATTTTGGTCCAATAAAATGTCAGCTGCATTGATTTGGGATCTGATTGAAAACCACCCTTTTTTCAAGCCACCAGCAATTCGATCAATGTTGCTCTCTGCAATTCATGAGTCAATCAATTCCTTCAAGAACGCTGATATATCTGAACCTTTTGTGGGCGTTCTGCGTGGGATGGTGAGTCAGGATTGGCAAAGAGATGTGGAAGAATCAGATAACACAGTTTTGATGGGAACTCTTTACCATGGGGCTAATGTTATGACTGGTAGTGATTCTAGGCCTCTTGGTGTCACACCGCTTGGTGTTGCAACGAGATATGATGAAAGCCTAAAGTCCTTTACAGAGTTTATGCGCCACCATTGCCGGCATGCAACCGAAAGAACACTTGATAATGTTCCACGGCAGCAGCTGACCAAATCTCTAGATGAACAAGAAGTTGGTGCTGCGGCAATCATGGCTCAGCATGTGGAAACGGTCTTAATCACCTTGGCAGAGAATAATGCATTCAAGGGCATGTAGGTCTCTATCTAATACTATATTTTTATCTACTGCATTCATGGCTAAGCAGCAGCTAACATTATGTTTTGTAGATTGAAATCGACCTGGGAAGCCTACAAACGTTACAAAACATCAGGCTCCATGTAAAGGCTGGTGGACTGTACCAGGTGAGTGTATTATGTCTCATGTCGTGTGCTAGACTAGACTAATAGTGTTATGATATACAATTGCCTGGGCATGATTGATTCATATTCGTGACTTCTGTTACGTTTATGTGTGTGTTGCTATTTCCTTGAGAAGATTCATACAATTGCCTGGGCACTTTAGAAGAGAAGTTCAGATAGGGTGCATACTATGTGTGTGTTGCTATTTCCTTGATATTCCAGTTATGGCCTTGCTGATATAACATAAAGGATGTGCTTGTCTATATGATTAAAATAACTACGATGTTAGGAAATGTTGCCACCCTGGTGGTTAGATTAACTGCAAATAAGGGTGAATTAATGATTTTGAGTCAAAACTTACATGAAACTAAAGATGTGCTGCGTGAATTCAAAAAACTTTTGTACTATTTGACTCTTATTTGTTATTCCTTACTTCAGACACTTGATAATTTGTTAGCATGTGCTGCTATTACTGAACTTGAGAGTAATATTGAGTCATGTACGCATATATATGTAACCCTTTGGGGTTACTATTATTCATCAATACAATTCAGAATTCATATTCTAACAGAGAGTAGCACGTAACGACACCAATCAAGCTTCTTTTTGTGCAGGAATGCAATTAATGATTTTGTTAAACATGATTAGAACTTCCATATCTTTTGTTGTACTTCTAACTCGTAGTTACATATAGTCAACATTTCTAATATTTCAAAAGAGTAGTACCTTGTTGAACTATACTTCTTTTTTACCTTCTATTTCCCATGGGAACTGTGTGCTGGTATTCAAAATTCGAAGATATGGTGCATACTTCGGCAGATTTAGCTGTCGAGAACTCTTAGTCGTTGCCCTTTTGCACCTTGTCATTTCACTTTTCTCCCGTGTTGAGGTCTGGACTGGACTTCCGTTCAGAAAGTTATTTTTGAACATTCATTTTGATTCACAACTGAGAGTTGCTCCAAGATTAATAAGACATCGTATCAATTGGTTGATCTTTCATTATCAGTTGGTTAGTCTTTCAAAATTAATAATGCTACTCTAGGCATCAGCGGATTTAGCTATCGAGAACTCTTAGTCATTGCACTTTTGCACCTTGTCCTTTCACTTTTCTCCCGTGTTGAGGTCTGGAATTCTGTTCAGAAAGCTATTTTCGGACAATCATTTTGACTCACAACTGAGAGTTGCTCCAATATTATTAGGACAACATATCAGTTGGTTAATCTTTCATCATCATTGACTCATGGCTTACTCTCATTTCACAATATCATTTCATTGACTTATTTCTTAAAACAATTTTGAGTCAGTAACTTACCCATGGAATTTAGTTGATATGCAATCTTTCTTATGAAGTTCTTTTGATGAAATGACTTGTTATATATCTTGTAGTCATACAACAATGTGGTTTGAGATATTGTCATCAATGTCGGTGGTGTATCCATGAATTGAAGGTCTCTTGCTTCTATCGGACAGTCGTCATCACGCTTTATCTTTTAGCCAGAATCAACGGCTGCAGTTAGTTACTATTTCATTTCTTACAGTACTGTTAATCGTATAAAACTTACTCCGCTGGGATGCCAGCGCTTGCTGTAACTAATCAAGCTACATAAAGCTGGTAAGAAACGGCTCTGCTTGCAAGTTGCTGGAGAATGCAGACAACTATTTCAGAGAATCAGCCAGTAGATCAAGTTCTGATCGGATTCATGCCAAAGGATTTTGAAAGACAAGGTTACTGCGATGGTATTTGGGAGAGGAGTCCGTGTTCAGTTAGAAATAAGGCACCTACGTGAGCCTTGGAGTTAGTTGGTTGGAATTTGTATCAGTTACGAGTTAGGATTTTGTTTGAGTCGGTATCCAGAGTCAGATAGCATTGTTACGTGGAGTTTGGTTGTTATATGTACCCAGGTCTGTAGCGAAACAAGGACTAGCCAGAATACAATCGACACCTTCGTTATGTTTCATCTACTATTTTCGTTTTCCTTTTCCTTTGGTGTTTTGTCGTGTAAAACATCCAAATCTTCTCTGCGAAAGTGAGGAGAAAGCTTTGCTGATTTGTCGTGTAAATCAGTCGTTTGCCGTTATGAAAATACGGTAGCTATCTTGCTGTTGCTTAGCAAATTTTGTTAGCAACACTAAGAAGATTGTCTTTAACGTGCACTTCGTTTGCTGAACGCCTGTTGTCGGTTCAAGTGCTGGATCTAAGCCACAACAGTCTTAGATCAGTGGAAGGTTAGCACTTCAATCATCAGACTAATCTAAGCTATAACTCTAACGTCGATCTCAAAGAAATATTTTGATATATGTCCATTAATGAGGAACTTAAATAAGGTCCTCAAATGTAATTGCATTACTGATATTATACTAATTATAATATTTGGGATAAATTGCTTAAGCCATTTGTTTATGTTTGATGAATAAAATAATCTTTGTGGAGAAATGCTACAAGATGCTAACTTGTTCTTTTAAAGGTTTGGAGGCTTTGCAGCAACTGTTGTGCTTGAACATCAGCAAAAACCAGATCAGCAGTTTCACAGCATTTGAACCCCTTACAAACATAACTTCTCTGAAAGTGCTGGATTTATCTTTCGATGAGATTGGAGCTCACTCAGTCGACACTACACGGTATATATGCTCATCTCCATTCTCGCACAAAGTTGAAGCATGTGAAGCTTTTGAAGAGTGCCAGAAGAAAAATATCAACGTGCAGGAATACTGGGATGCTATACTATTCTTCAAATCTATGAATTTGGCACAGCTTGATGTTAAAGGAAATGTGATCGCAAGCAAGGAGAACTTCAGGACTCTTGTCACGATGCTCGTTCCTTCTTTGAAATGGATCAATGGCGAATGTGTCCATTAACTGATGAGTTTCATCAGAGAGTTGTGCAAAACTTGGATGGTGTCAAAGCTCATGTTGTACACTAATTTTTGCTACAGACATTGGTTTGGTTATGTGTACTACATGTTTTTTCCATTAAATCTGGGACCCAAACACGATATTGTAGAGTTCTGATTCAGAACTGTTACACATACAAATGAAAAAGATTTATATGCAAAGCTGAATGATTCAGTTGCACAACATCAAATGTTTCTTGAAGCTTTGTTTCTTTGGAAACTTTGTATATCGTTGTTTAATTTCGTACTATTGACTTATTGAGTGATCCAAGTCCCGCTGGAAAGCGCTTCATACCTTCTCTCCTTTGGGTCAGGAATCCACACACAACAAAACAGAAAAAAAAAAGTCGAAACTTCATTTGAACTGAAACTCATTTTAATTGTTTACAGTGGTTAAATCAATTGTCAAGAACATTATCCATAATCCAACTCATGAATACAGCATTTGTTAATTGGAAATACAATTTTCTGTTTGGTTACGAATGCTAAGAGGATATTCCCACCAGGACTTCAGCTACGAGGAGTGCAGGTTCGTCCACTGTTGGCCCGTCGATTGACGAGTGCAATATGAGCGCCCAAAAAGTCTTCAGTTCGGTAGGCCTGCTAGAGAGAGGAAAAAAAAATTCAGCCCACGGGCGACCTCCTGTCTCCCATCGATCTCCTCGCTTCGGCGACTCGGCGTTTGTTCGTCTCCCTCGGTCCCTCCGTGCCGGCTGCGAGCCTGCGACGTCGCCTCGTCTCTCCTCGCTTCAATCACGGTCAGTCCATGAGCCAAGTTCCTTCCTCTTGCATTCCAGTTGAGTTGAAAACAGTATTTGATAGACCTCCACGTTCCTTTTGCTAAAGAATCTGAATTGTCGACTCTGGAGAGATTGAAGAAAGCATTGTGAGACCAAGGGCTTCCTGAACTTTGGTTGGTTTTACTAACAGGCAACTGCAGAACATCTGAAAAAGATACGATCACAATTCAGAAACTAACCTCCCCTTTTATTGCACTTGCACAATTCAGTTGCATGACATGAGAGACTTAGGGCCCTAAACAGTTTTATTTTTATGTCTATAAAAAAACAGGGAATTTATCGTGTATCCAAAGTTTTTTTTCTCGAAAGATCATGTATCCCAAAGTTAGAAAATATCATGGAGAATACGAGAAGAATGTTGTTTTTTGGTGGAAGATGAGTCACATATCGATAAACAAGAATGGACAGCAACGTCGCAACCGACCGAAAAGCGCTTCAAACTTCATGTACGTGATGAGTGCGCGGTGTCTTCTTTTGCCCAGACGTATGTCTCAGCGCTGTTGCAACAGTAGACTAATTCGTCAAAACGTCATGTATCTCATTTTTTCAACGAATCCACTCACTGCACGCGTAAATAAAGAACCATATATAGTATATACATCACGAGAAACGGCGGTACATGAGACAGAAACTGTAGTTACGGTACTGAAGGATAGAAAGCTGGCCAGTGTGAGGATTAGAGAATGGGATAAGGACGACAAGGGCCAGTTATCTTAGCACGGGCGGGAGGTGTGGACAAAAGGACATGCCTTCTGGATCACTTAGGAGAACCAAATATTTGAAGGAAGCGAGCAGACAAATGAGTTGCAGCAATATTGTTACCCACTGTCCATATACTGAAACAACATTCGTAGATCAGATAAAATTCTAACGCCTCGGCAGGCAAATCCAATGTAGATATCCCTTGTTGCAAATCTTTTTCGGCACATGGAAATTCTAGTGGACTGCCAACCAACAGGAGTCAAACATACATCAGACTCTTGCATCCAAATTATAGTTACCATATCAAACTAAGATGCACCAAGACGACGGTCAAATTAAGCAGTAGAGCAAGACACGATTATTGGCTGCGGAGGGGGGGGGCCCCCGGGGACCAGGGAAGCCGCGTCCGAGGAAGGGGGGGTGCGGAGGAAGGTGGGGAATTTCTGCTCCGACCGATCTGGTAGGTCAAGTGGCGGCGGAATAAGAGAACCCTAGAAATACATAGGGTGTATATATATAGCACTAGAGATGGATTAGAAAGAAATCTCGGTTTGCTCCTTGGGCCAGGCCTTGATAGCTCACTACATATGACTAGGCTGCTTCTGTTTCCCACGTTAGGCCCATTGGGCCCATAACTTGCACAAATAATAATGGGCTTTATCTCAAAAAAAATAATGAGCTCACTTTAGGGCCAGCTAGGCCCCGGGCTCACCCAACGGGATTCCCTAAACATGGATTGTTCGACGAGAGGCAGGCTATCGATCAGTGGATTCTCAAAAAACAAAATAAAGGCTATCGATCAGTGTAGACTAGGAAAGCCAGTTTTGGGAGGGGAAATATTCAGTGCAATGGGCTAATTCTGTGCAATCTGTGCAAAGAGCCCGTTCAGCCATCAGATATGTATCGAGCGATCCATCGTTATTACCCACCGAGCTTTCCGATCCAATTAATCGATTTTTCAAAAATCCCCCGCAGAAATCTCTTTACTCGGCTGTAATTCCCGGATTTCCCTGATCAACATCCCTTGCACATCGTCCTCGCCAAAACTAATCTACCCGCTGAGGGTCAAGATGAGCATGCCGCCATGAATATGATGAATTCGATGATAGTCGACACATGCCGCCCAAAACGCATCCACCTTCCTCGGCCATGTTCTCATTGACGTCGGATTCCTCTTCTGTGTCAATGCTCATGCCATCCTCGCGGTCACTGTCCGTCTGTCACACATCCTCACGTATCAATCGGAGTCTGCATCGTTATTGTGCTCATCGGCCAGAAGCTCGCCATGCGTGCGGCTACATCGTCCGCATGTACAACATATCAGTCTCTACGCTATCAACAACATAAAGAGGTTGTAGTTGCCGATACATAAAATATTATTCTATTCAGATCTGAACCGAATGTCCATTGTCCAAGCATTGCAAGTAGCTGACAAGTAAAGTAAACCAGCGCATCCTCCATTGCAAAGCTTTACGCATTGCTTTGAAACGAAAAGAAGTGAGATACTTTCATTGCTATTAGCTTCACACAATACAACAGCGAGAAACCAAGAAATTCAGACTGAAATTGGATTTACGCACACAATTCAGACTCACGGATACAATTTAGATCAAACTGAGAAACCTCATAGTAACAATGAACAAAATTAGGAGATGGGCGAGGTCTGGAAACTCGAGGCCTCCCAAGCCAAACTAAGCTCCATCTCCCTTGGTGGCTTCGTTGATGGAGTTCCAGCGAAAACAAGCAGCAACCAACCTCCATCGGCCTTACAGTTGCTTCATTGACGGAGAAGTCGGAGGAGGGAGGGCTTGCCGAGATGTTGATTTTGATGAGGGTCAAGCGTAGCGGCGCAGAGAATACCGCCGCCCATAGCGGTGAGAACCGGTGTCCGGGCGGCGGCCTGTGGAGCTAAAGAAGAAGAACAGAGTAGTTTTTATTTTTTGATCGATGGAGTTCACCGGGGTATTCACAATGACAGATTTCTGCAGGGGGGTTTGTAACAAAGCAATTAAGTTTTTTTTTTGAGAATTAACAAAGCAATTAAGTGAATCGGGGAGACCGGAGGGGCAGAACGGTGGATCGCTCGATGCATATCTGATGGCTGGACGGGCCTTTTGCACGGATAGCATAGAATTAGCCCATTGCACCCAATATTTTTCCCCGTTTTGGGATGGGCCATTAGTCGGACTGTCGGAGTAGGAAGGAAGTAGTGTAGGCCTGTTGTATTTGGTCGTGTTTTGATGGGTTTCTTAGTGGCGTGTGTGTTTTTCTATTTTGGTCGAAAGGTGAGCAAGCCGGTGCACGTATCTTTTTGTGGCTACGTGACCGAAGCGAGGCCATCGTGTCCTGCACACATGGAGCAGGAAAATCACAAATGGGTATGAGATAACGCTGCGGCGAACTGTCTAAATGGGACAAACCTATATACAAAGAAAGAAAAAAGTCTATTTTGCATCTCTCAACTTTTATAGAAAGTGCAACTTTTATCTCTAACTACAAAACTTAACTAAAGTATGTGATTTTATACTTTATATTACGCCCATCTTACTTGCCTAAAGAATTACTTTTGAAAAACTATCTTTGAAACGGTGTTGTTTGTAAAATTCCAATCCTTATCCATCCACCTCCATTTGCAACTGAAGCTCGGCTTCCCTCTTCACCCGGCGATGACTTTGACCTCAAACCTGCATTACGTGGCAGGTGGGCGACGAGTGGGAGCTCAAAGCCCGTGCTGGTGAGCCAGCCTCCAGCTCGAGACTTGGCGGCGGGCGAGAGAAGCTGAGGAGCTCGAGCTCGGTTCTGTTTTGTGCGGCGAGCAGTGAGGAGCTCGAGTTCGTGATCAGCGGCAAGCGATGGAGGAGAGCTCGAGCTTGAGACCATGCTTGACGGAGGCAGGGTGGTGGCGATCGAGGACTCCTCCAGTAGATTATTCTTGTTGCTTTGTTTCTTGATCCTGTTTGAGCCAAAACTTGACGGAATTGCCGCCATCACGAAATTTCCCTGCCACATGCGTGAGCGAGCGCGGGCGGAGACTTGCAGTTAGATCCCGTTGAGCCGTCGTCTCCCGGCAACGACCAATACAACGCGCCTCGGGCTATCGACTCGCTCTCGGAGCACGAGCTGGTGCCGTCGCTTGACGAGGCGACGAAGGAGCTGTCTTCTCCCCATACGAGGGTGTTTTCTGCAATGTTTAGCGGCTTAAGCCGCAAATGCTTAGCGTCCGTCCGTTCTGTAGTGTCCCGAGCGTCGAATCTTAGGACTTGGAAGACGCCGTCCTTACCGGAGAGGCTGTCGCGCGCCGGACATGAACTCGTAGACGAGCATCTGCTTCCCCTGCTCGAAGCAAAAGCTCGGTAAGGTTGTTCGGCAGGCTGCAGCTGCGGCTGCGGCTGCAGAAAAATAACTGCGA
>LAPY01000457.1:120130-138201 GCA_000970635.1 Eragrostis tef | reverse complement strand
AGAAAAATAACTGCGAACACTGTAGCTGCTGCAGAAACACTGTAGCAGCTGCAGAAGAAATAACTGAAACACTATAGCTGCTGCAAAACAGCCGCTGCAAAGTAGCCGCGCATCTGGAAGGACTCGCGCGATCGGGAGGCGCTGGGGCATGCGCGCGATCGGGACCGGCGGCAGATCGGTCGGTTGCGGATACGCGACGTGACTCGTGGATGTGTGCGATCGTGCCATCGTTCGTCTGGCGCACATGAACGTCTCTATCCGATATTCGCCACTTGCGATACGCGACGCAATGGATCGACTTCGTTTTCCGTTTCGGGCCATCAGAGGGTATCAGTGGCCCAGCCTGGCTACAAGCCCACGCTCTATGTCCTGAATTCCTGAGCTATGATTAGCAAGCCCACACTCTGTTTACATAGGCTACCGAGCAAAGCCCATTCGTGTCGACAGAAAAAAAAAAAAGAGCTCATGTGTTTGATCCAGCACTGGACGTGGCAGACCGGGCGCATCCACGTAGCAGCCCTCCGCGCCGCCCACCCTCCTCCGTCCTCCAACCCCCAAACGACCCAAACCGTGCGCCGCCCTTCCCTTCCTTCTCTGACTTTTTCTCCAAGCTCTGCTCATCTCCCTCCCTGTCCCCGCGATCTCGGGAGGAAGCATGTCGTGGCGCTGGGCTCTCGCGCGCCGCGTGGCCGCGCTGTCCGCCGGCGGCGCGCTCCAGCCGCAGAGGCTCCTGGCCTCCTCCTCCACCTCCTCCGGCGCGGGCGCCTTCCTGGGCAGGCAACAGCGCCACCTCCCCCACGCCTCCCAGATTCGGACCGAGGTCCACTCCCCCTTCCACCCCTGTTCCCCTCGTCTCTTGACTCTGATTGTGGCTGTAGTGGTCTCTAGCTGAGATATGGTTGCCTGCTGCCTGGTGGCGGCTAGGCCGTGCGCAATGTGTTTGTGTTTTTGCCGACGAGCGTGGAGCTCTGAGAAACTTCACAGGGTAGTAGTGCTCCTATTTCCCAGATGCGCGCACTTGAACTAGCACTCTTCGTAGTTTTGCTTAATCAATCGCGTCCTTCATGACGGAGAAGGATTTTGTGTGAATACGATTGTGTTCCTGCAGCAGGAACAGTATCCTATCCGAATGATAGGTGGCCAGTCCACGTCGATGTTGAAGTACATACGTGGGATTTTCCTTTTCAGTGTGCTGATACGCCCTGTACTTTTGGTATGGATCAGTAGGTGGTGGCTTGCAGAGGAGCTGCTTTCGTGAGCTCCAGGTGGTTACATGATGCCCAGTACCAGGATCGCCAGGACGGAGATTCAAGGCCTGAGGTAGTTGAATCTTTACGTTTGTAACGATTTGTGTTCTGCTGTTCATTAGACTAGTAAAAGAAATTATAGACCAGTTAAATCTCAAAATGCTTATCCCGAGCTAGTGAGCCAGAGTGCTCGTAACCTGCACTTAGGATCAGTACTAAAACATATTTTTTAACAACAGAAAACATGAAATCAGGGATTGTTAGGCGTATGTCTTGAAAAATGTTCTTATTCTGCATGATATTCTGCTACATCGGCTGCTCATACTAGTTTTTTAATGCTCTCAGGAACGGCAAGATCCATTTGAACTAGTCGCAGATGAGCTATCACTTCTTGCGAATAGGTTACGCTCCATGGTGGCTGCTGAGGTCAGTAAGAATTGGTCCTGCCCATAGAAACTCATCAGTGTAGTTTTCCTCATCGAAACAATTCAAAGTGGGCCATGGTTTTGTATTTGCAGGTCCCCAAGCTGGCATCTGCAGCTGAGTACTTTTTTAAGGTGGGAGCTGAGGGGAAAAGATTCCGACCCACGGTAATTTCTCTGTTTCATTTATTCTGCATTCTTAAACCAGTCTTTATAAATAACGTTTTACACTTGTCTGTTGTCTACAGTGTTCGTGATAAATCATGTTTTGAGTGTTGCAATTTGTATTTGTAGGTATTGTTGCTGATGGCATCAGCTCTGAAATTCCCAATGTCAGAACAAACAGAAGGTGGAGTTCTCAGTATACTGGCAGATAAGCTCCGCACACGGCAGCAGAATATTGCTGAAATAACTGAAATGATTCATGTTAGTATAGTGTCTGTTCTTCAGACCCAAACACATTTTGTTGTTTTGCCTCTTTTTTTTTCTCAAGGTGGTATCTATTACAGGTCGCAAGCCTTCTTCACGATGATGTTCTAGACGATGCTGATACTAGACGTGGCGTCCGTTCGTTGAATCTCATTATGGGTAACAAGGTATTGCACGTTACAGTATTCACACATGCAATACTAAGTGAACTGAACCAACTAACTGCACTGAGAAGTAACAAGTGCCCGTTCAGTTAAATAGTTCGAAGACCTATGGAAGCTTTACTTTGCAGTAAACTGATGTGCATTAGTTCCCCAGCCTACCGGTGAAAAAAATCCTTTTCAATTGACTCCAGGTTAATGGGACGCTGTTAGGAAAATTGAAATTTTGAGATGCCGAACACCACCTTAGTTATTTTTGTTCTAAAGTCACCACATGCACTGTTTGATATTACGGAACAGAAGTATTACTATATCTGTCCTTGAAAACTTCTTCCTTTTCTGTTAGTTTACCTATAGAATGGAGAACCTTCTACAGTTGACATTATATGGCATCTTCATCAATCAAAATGTTCTGCCTGCAGCTTTCCGTGTTGGCTGGTGACTTTCTCTTGTCTAGAGCATGTGTGGCTCTAGCAGCACTTGGCAACACTGAGGTAATGCACGCAGCATGTTCATCTGTTTCTAATTACTAATTATTTCTTTTGTATGATCTTCTAAGGGAAATGCATTTTGTTCTTATGTCCAACCGTAGTTCTAGATTGATTCTTTCCATTGCTCTTCTTCAAGTCGTCTATGATACCAATGATTTTCTCGACCTTGTTTGTGTAGGTGGTATCTCTAATGGCAACTGCTGTGGAACATCTAGTTACTGGTGAAACTATGCAGATCTCAACAAGCAGAGAGCAACGACGAAGGTTTATATTTTTAACTTTCACTCTATCATACACAAAGGTTCTTTGTACTCTGATTATTAACTATTCAGAAAAGATGCAAAGTGATTTCTTGCCAATGTTCGCTTATTTACTTTTTATTGTTACCTTCACTCAGTTTGATGTCCTTGTTGACTAATTCTGATGCACTTCAATTTATGCACAGCATGGAGTACTACTTGCAGAAGACATACTACAAAACAGCATCATTGATTTCAAATAGTTGCAAGGCTGTTGCTATTCTTGCAGGGCACACAGCTGACGTCTCACTGCTTGCTTACGAATATGGTCGAAATCTGGTTTGTAAATCGTTATGTTTCCTTTCTTATTCTGAAAAAAGACTCCATTTAAGTTAATCACCTAAACTTCGACCTGGCTAACTTGGAGTTCATGCAGGGTCTAGCCTTCCAGTTGATCGATGATGTTCTTGATTTCACTGGCACTTCTGCATCTCTTGGGAAGGGTTCATTATCTGATATTCGACATGTAATAACTTCCATCCCCCCCAGTTGCTATGATATGCACTCCCTTTCTTATCATCTGAATATGCATTTATCTTCTACCTAGGTATGCTATGTTTTTAACATAACCTTTTGGAAGGCATGCGTAGGGATATTTGTATAAGCTTCTTCTGACTACTGTTATAATGCTTCATTTGCTAATATGCATACAGTGTAATCTTCCCTACACAACTTCGTCTTGCTGCAACTTGTTTGATGCTATCTCTGAATGCACTGGTGCACCACATTTGTGATAGACCATTCGCAAGAAATACCTCAATTTAGAGGTTACTGTGGTAATTGCATGTAGTAGGAGCATGATTTTGTTATTGCTGTATTCTATTTGGCATGCCAATTTTTGAGAACCATTTATCCTAAATAGGTAGGATATGATGGACCCTATTTCTTATTAGAACAATGCCATGCATCTTTGTAGTAAGCTACTGAAATTAAATGTTCAATATGGTAAGGCTAAAGCTCTTGTATCAGCACGGGCCTAATGATTGTTCCATTCATTCTCATGGCTATACTGTCTTTAATATGTTTGCATTCATGATGCAGGGAATCATTACTGCCCCAATGCTATATGCAATGGAGGAATTCCCGGAACTACATGATGTTGTTGACCGGGGTTTTGAGAATGATGCAAACATTGAACTTGTGAGTTACTTTAGATTAAGAATAGCTTTCCTTTTTCTTTTTTTCAGTCTACAAGTATGGACAAACATTGGTTTGCAAATGCCATACGCTTAGGCAGGGTAAATAACATGCCTTTAATAAAAAAAGAACATGTTTTTCCAGTTTATATAGTTTAGACATACGATAAGCAATTTAGATTTGGAGTGGTGCTAGTGTTGGGACCAATTTGAATAACACTTGCCAGGGAACGGGGAAACAGTAGTGATTGCGTACTGAGTCAAAGTTTTGGACTAAAGCTATCTCTTCGATCACCATAGCCACATTACACTTTTGTAAGGCACCACATACGAAGATTGAGCAAAGAGTTATTACATGTACTGTCATATCCTTGCACTATCGAAAATGCATATGTTCTGCAATTCCAGCAGCTACTTGAACCAGATTAACTTAATGTTCTTTTGCAAATCACAGGCCCTTGACTATCTCCGGAAGAGCCGTGGAATTGAAAGGACAAAAGAACTTGCACGAGAACACGCTAACCGTGCGATCAAGGCTATAGAAGCCCTCCCAGACAGCGACGATGAGGATGTTCTGACCTCAAGACGCGCCCTTATTGATATCACAGAGAGAGTCATCACAAGGACAAAATAGCTGGGTGTCAATTCACAAGGTGAATAGAAAGCTCAATCTCGCCATAGGCTAGTGTTCCGTTTGGAAAGTTTTGTATACGTTTGTCATTGCATTCTTTCACAGCCCAAATTTTGTGTAACGTTTGCTGAAATCTAGAATCTAGGAATGGCCAAGTAATTCCAAGAGCCATCCCAGCCACATTAGTGATTTTCTGTGCAAGTGGCAGCAATATATGTATACTGATTGAATGATTGCCAACATTATGCGGCCATAGAAGTGGAAATACGGACCCCCACTGGGCACTGATAAAATGTATGTGCTCCTGTGAAGGCAGCATCATATAGCGCATTGTTAACCGATCCTTGTGTAAGTTACTGTCAATTATCCCATATCGTGCTGATCTGAAACACTTTAACCACTTTCATTCAGCTTGTATGGTTTGAAAGTTCGATATTTGTGCAAACTGAACTGTGTTCTATCTTCCAGAATGAGGCATTACAAAATTAGATCTTGACAGCTAATCTAGCTAGGTCCACACCATGAATCGATGAATCAAAAAATTGAACGTTGTTGAGTCTTGGCATCGCGGCAATCTACTCATCATACAGTCTTGGCATCGCGGCAATCTACTCATCATCGCGGCAATCTACTCATCATACGCTTAATTGGCCTGGCTCCAGAACCTCTCCTTGGCCCAAGCAATCGCCTCGTCTACTGCTGCGGCGCCAACGCTGTCAATGTCGCCGTCGTCGTCCATCAGCAGCGGTGCCCGCTCCCTCACCTCCATCACAACATCCTCCATCCTGCGCGGCGTCCTCGCCAATGGGTTGGTGAAGAGCGATGACGACGTGGCCGACGGTGGCGAGTAGTAGTAGCCGTAGTCCTCGCCGGAGTAGTCGGTGATGGTGGTCTCGGCCGCCGGCGACAGAGCCCTGCGCGTCTGCCGGAAGCTGGGAGCGTTGCTGCTGGTCTCCGGGTTCGACGTGAAGCAGCAGAAGCTGCGGCTGCTCGCGCGCTGGTTGTTACGACGGTGATGCGCATCCGCCGCGCTGCTCGCCGCGCTGCTGTGGTCCGCTCTGCCGCCGGCCTTGGCGTCGCCGTAGTAGTAGCGTGCCGCCGGGTACGCGGCCGTCGAGCACGTGAAGCTGCTCTGGTACCCCCCTCTCGTCGACGCCGACGATGGCGGTGATGAGTCGTACCGCCGTGAAGGGATTGTCACCGGCCTGCCAGAATCGGCACGATCATCGTTACGCTAATGATGCATGCTAGCAAGTAGCAAGTGATTTGACATTTGTGATGCGTGACACATTGTTCACGTGTTTCTCTTCTCTATGCATGACAATTTGTGATGCGTGCATGTCAATGGAATTCTACCTGAGCCTAGAAGTGAACGAAGAGAGCGTGGCGTCGACTCGGCCGCTGGAGGTCGCCACCGGCCGGCAGAAGCCGGACGGCAACTCGTCGGAGCTGGTGACCACCGACGACGACTTCGACATGGACCTCGACCTTGACCTCATGTGACGACGACGACGGGCGCTGAAGATATCGTCGAAGAAGCCATCCTCCGTGGGCACGGCCGCCGCCCGGCCGTCGGCGTAAGCCCGGCGACAAAAGGCGTCGGCGCCGCCGCCGCCGTAGTTCCCGTACTGGTGGTGGCCGGCCGGGGAGTGGTAGTCGACCGCCTCGCCGTGGAAGCTGCGGAGGAGCACGGTGCGCGGCGGCCCGCCGAACACGTCCCTGAAGTCGTCGGGGGCCAGGCTCTGGTGGCCGCCGGCGTGGTGCTGGTCCGGCGACCGCCGCCGCGGCAGCGCCGAGCCCATCGTGCACCTCCACGACTCGTCCATCGATCGATCACCTCTCTCTCCGGCTGATCAACCACACACGGCAGCTTAGGTGGCTGCCTGATCTGGCTTATGTGTGAGACCTTTGTGGTGTGTGAGGTGTGGAGATTTTATACAAAGGCGATGATCAAGGCCAAGCAGGAAAGCTTGATGCTTTTGGTCGTTGGATTCGTGTGTATATATAGCACCAGCTTGGTGTGCCCGCATCACACTGTATGCTGCAGGTACAGACATAGTACGAACAAGTACTTATTAGCCTCTATCAAATTACGCATTTTGATCATCGATCTTCAAGCGAATTTGCTGTGAAACTATTCTGAAAGTAACATAGAAGCACATAGCTAGCAACCTTTTCAGAAGGAAATTAACCTTAGTGTGCTAGCTTGTAGTGAATTGAAGTACCATATATAGTGTGTTGTTTGATTATATATTCTAACATGGTTAAATGTAGCCAGTCAAACTTTACATGCCTACATGATTAAGCACTCAACTCACCACAATCATGTGTAATGCTCATCCTACCACATGAAGAATGAAAAGAACCCTTAAAAGTTACACCATTTTTATAGCTATCGGGTAAAAAAATGACTGGTTTTGTTTTCTTTTGCTTAGCTGTCGAAGGAGTATGAGATAAGATGCTTAGCTGCCGATATTACAAGAGGGGAGTTATCAATTAATTGGTGATAATACTTTATTTGAGGGAAGGACGCATGTGATTTGGGATGATTATGTTCTGCCACCCTCCTTGCAGACAGGGCATCATGGTGGTTGATCTATGGCCTCACTAGTCACTCCAATCTCCTCCTCACTCTTCTCAACCACAAAAAAAAAGTTCACTTACTGCTAAATTTTCTTTTCTTCCAGACATTTTTTGAAAAAAAAATATTGCTTCTCACGCAACTATGTGATTACTAAAGTATAAAAAAATGAGATATCAATAAGCACCCAAATGTAAAAGCTTGAGACCCCTGGACCAGTCCTGTGTTCATGGAAAAGCTATCAGACAGAGACAGATCAAACTGGTAAATTACTCGTCGCATCGCACACACTGTCTGCAGGTATTCAGCTCATCAGCTGGTCAAGTTGAAACAAAGGCAGCAACAACTCAGGAGCAGCTCATGATCAGGAGCAGATCATGTGGAGCTTGCTTAAAGCTGTAAACTAGGGTACTAAAGTGCACTGCAAGTTGTGACCGCAGATGCCTCTATCATGCTTAACAACAACAAAATCTTTGCAAGAATCACATCGATCTTTATTTTACTGTCCTGACCAACATTCCAAGATCCACATCCAACTGTTACCATCTGTGTGATCTACTTAGAACATACAATACAGGATACAGCAGTTCAGAATCCACCTTATTCTGCATCAGAGATTATCTTCTACATTGCTTCCTTCTAAAAGCGTCAACTTTTTGCCGCTGGACCCCTACTGTTCCTCTTATGATCAGTCAGTCACAAACGCAGAGCATGTAGATCAGGTTGGTTTGTCCATTCATTGCCCATCATGGATAGAGGTCAAATGTTGAGCTTGACTCCATGATCATATACTCACTTTTTCAGAGTGAAAATTTTGCTGCTATTACCTCATCCTTACAACACGAATGGAAACTGATAAAATAATTTTGGGAACGTGGAAACTGAGAGAAGTGTGAAAAACTTACTTTAGAAATGGCTTTGAGATTCACCTGACAAAATAGCAGCTCGAGTGGCAAAATCAGTAGGGTGAAAATGTACTTATATTTTCCGTTAAAAAAATGTACCGATCCTTTTCAGAATTCAGATTCAGATTCAGGGGGCAGCAAGAACAGTGGCGGCGCAGATATGCCGGGCAGCTTCTTGCAGGGCTTGAGAGGAAGCGGACAGGCGAAAGGATCCGAATGATTCGGTGTCCCACAAGGCGCGAGCAAGCCATGCAAAGATGAAGCATGAAACGATCAGAGCCAGGGCCGATGATGCCCATGATTCGGCGCTGCCCCCTGCGCCCGCGGCAAAAGCTCGCGGCGCGCACATTTTGCAAGCAAAGAAGGAGCAGCGCCGCGGCAGCTGGGGCTTTATGCCCGGCAATTCTGAAGAAACAAAAGCTAAGTATGAAAAGAAGCATAAAGAAGAAGAGCAAGAGAGCAATCTAAGCAAAGTGGCATGATAAGTGCGGCATGTCTTGGAGCCTTCATGAAGTAAATGGAGAACTAAAAAGATGAAATGCTGAAATCCTTCATTCAGATTTTATCTTGTTTGCATCTCTGCCATTTCATAAACTGGAAAATGCGGGAAAAGAAAAACATATACATAGGCGCATCTCTAGGTGAATAGATACTGGATATGCTGCAGATAGAAATCGAAACTACCTTTTATAACTTGTCAGTGATGGATCCATGGAGAACATATAGAACAATTCGACATAGTGATTATGCAGCTTTCAGGTAGCTTTGAGACAAGCTCATGATGATGCACCACAAATTAGCAACATACAATAGTGGCTCAGGAATGGAACACCATGGCTTTAGGCTTCTCATGCTGTTGCAATTGCAAACATACATGTGGACCACCACAATGTTCAGAGCGGAAACCAAACCAGAACAATGCACGCAAACTGCAAAGCTTTCCAGGCTTTAAAAGAAACGGGCTCAACTTTACACACATGTACGTGAGACCAAATTACACCTTTCCCCTTTTTCCTACACACTGAACATAAAAGAATAGGCAGTTCTGACAGAACAGTGATAGAGTAACTAAAGGGAAAAGCTTTATTGGAGATGCTCATCATACAGTGTTGGCAGTAACTGAAAACTTCATGCAAAGACAATTGAAGCATATAAAACTATAAACAAGCGTCATGTGAACTTCATCTTTCCTCCAATTTAGTGCATGTTTGTGCACTGTGATGAGTGATGGTCGATCTGCGCGGTTAGTTTAATCAGTTTGAAGCCCAACTGACAGTAGAAAATGAGAGTCCAAATGGCAGCTTTTGCCTTCAAATACCGTGCAAATTGCTTTTCTTAACTTCATAGCTTTTACTTCTTTAGTGGTGTATGTGCAAAAGTAAAACATAGTTGTGAGACAGAGACCTAACCCATGTGTGAACTTTGTAAGGTTCGTATTTGGCAAATAGTCATACGAATCTTTAGTAGACTATGTCAAAAATAGTGCGGCACGTTATGCGTACCTAGGTGAAGTATACTAGTTGATAGAAAGAAGTCTATTTTACTCCTCCAAAAAGTCCTGTTTGTACTTTTGACCCACTAAAGAAAATCTTGCTTCATTTACTCCCTTAGACTATTTCTCTGTATAAAGGATATCATTTCTCAGAAAATAACAGAAAAGTGACAAAATGGATTGTTGGTGGGAAAATATAGACTTTTTCTTGTTATTTTACTTTTCCATTAACGGGCCGGCCTACTCTGACTAAGGGCCGGACCAATGTTTGGGTTGGGCTGAAATGACTCTTTGGGCCATTTTGATAGCTGCAGTGTGTCTCACTCAACTATTGAGCTGATTTTCGTTACTAACATTGTGTGTAGTAGGCCAAAAGTAAAGACAGGCCGGGCTTCATACTCGAAGCACCGCCCATCCCAACTGCATCTTCGTCATCCTCAACTTTACTGTCACCTCATCACACAAAATCGAGCTGCAGATTTTACAATGATCAACTGCAGTAAGCGTGCATTATTACCAGTTATCTGACTTAAGTCCATAGCAAAGCTATTGGCATGGCCAGTCGCCAAAAAAAAAGCTATTGGCATGGCCATGGCGCCGCATGCCAAAAAGTCTCGACATGCTGAGCACAAGCTGGCCATTGATGGAGTAGCTGGGGTCCTGGGGATCGCTGCACATATGCACTTGGACTGACCCAGGTCAAACCACACACACCTGAATCTGAAGGGAATCTTTGGCTGAACCTGAGGAGTAGGTAGCCACCGCTCCTGCTGGGTCGCATGGGCGCACGCGCGCACACTACACGGCATGCGCCCCACTGACCATCACCGCGCGCAGACATGTCGTCCATGCCCTGTCTGCACGCTTCCTGCTACTACTAGCAATGCATCTCCTTCTTTATGGCTGGAACAACAGTTTCAGTTGCACTGTTGCTGCACATGAGTGCATGGCACTGCACATCGACTGAGCTCGATCAGGGTGGTGGTCAGAGAGAGAGCTCGATCGAAGCATAGCTTGCTGGAGATGAACAGTCCAAATACCATCTCCCCGGTCCAGCCTGCAGTAGTAGTAGTTGCAGTTTGAAGCGGTTCAATATTCATGGCATGGGGCACATGCAATCGCACGACGATTTATAATTAATGATTCATCAATCAGTGGGGCAGAAAACTGGAAAGAAAAAGGAGAAGGGAAAAGATATTCTGATGATCAGTGCATACCCCGGTTCTTGGCCGGGCAGAATGAATGAGAAAGGCCTTTTTTTTAGAGCGAGAGAGTAATGAGAAAGGCCTTTTGATATGCTGCATGGTTGCATGCTGACATTGCTGAGGTGTTGTGTAATGGACATGGGGGGCCCTGCCCTGGATCCTGGCATGTGTCCAGATTTTCTTCAGCATCCCGCTCGCTTTTGATTTCAGAGTGGTTTTCTAAGCCCCTGCGTGGCTGCCTGTCTGCCTCTTCACCACTGAGCAACTCGCTGATCCTCGTGCGCTCGTGTGTTAGGTACTTGTACGGCGAACAGCTGCGTCAGTCATGACGGGCTCGAGTGCTTAATTACTTGCTGCTGTTGTTAATTAAGTACTACTGACCATTCGTGATCCATGCTTGTGTTAGTACATGCATGTACTAGCATGTGGTGAGAATCTTGGCGAGTCTGTCCACATCTCTCATTTCGGAGATGCAAAAGGCTGGAAAACGTGCAAGTGCGCAGGGCGTTGCTGATCGAAGCATCGTATGCTGCATCAGACGTCGATGTATGTGAACGCGCCATATGCAGGGGCCATGCTGCCGCCATGAGCAAGATGCTCACACGGGGGAGTCAGTCAGAGACCAAAGACAAGCGAAGCTAAAGCTGCCATACTACTGGGCCATGCACGCCGGCTGGCCGTGCGCGAGAAGACACGATGGTGAGAACCCGAGGACGGATAGAGCCGTGGAATCGTAGGAGAAAACTCCGTGCGCGGCGTGGAACCGGCTGCTCGTTTTGCTTGAATGTGGGGAGATATGCACGTTACCCTCTTGCCTCGTGTGCCGCCACCGCTCGAAGATGTGATGCAGGAGATGATATTTGGGAAGAAAGATGGATGGAAATGAGAGAAAAGTTCGGTCACCAGCTGCCATCTTTTCAACCCCTTTTGACCCCTCGTCTAATGCGCGCGCATGCTTATCAGTAGATACGGCCTTGATCCGATCCATTTAGCTAACACGCACTTCCTTCCCATTTCATCTCTTGACAAATCTTTCAGGTTGGATGATCCGAGTTTTCTTCTCATATGTTCAAATGATTTATTATTAGTATTACTATACCGAGATATACACAAGTCCAACTTGGCTTCAAGTGCTTAGCTTTCTATTGCTAGCTCATGGAACCGTGATCGGTACGGACAAGGATCGCAATGCCAAGTTGCCAACACCTGCAGGTTCCTATGTGTTCCTCTTTGTCAGAAACAGCCTAGCTATCACTGTACTAATTTTCAATTAGAGATCAACCACGGCATGCACGAGTGTACTTTGGCCAGTCATTGTACTGGTCTTAGCAAGCAGAGATGCAATATAGTAAGCTTAGCTTTGGACAAGCTGCGTGTTTGCCTCCTGAAGTGGCATCAGGAAGCAGGTCAAGGCATGCATGGGAGCAGGCAGGTAGACAGTGGCATGCCTTGCGTTGGCGTTTGCATGC
Organism: Eragrostis tef; assembly: GCA_000970635.1. Lineage (NCBI taxonomy): Eukaryota > Viridiplantae > Streptophyta > Magnoliopsida > Poales > Poaceae > Eragrostis > Eragrostis tef. The sequence continues at coordinate 125,733 of LAPY01000457.1, read as the reverse complement.
ATGGCTTTACTCTTTAGCGGCATGGGGTTCCCATAATTAAAAGCCCCATGGGGAACATTGATTCCCTCCTAATCATCATCATTGTCCACCTTGTTCTATAGACCACTCCAAAACATGGGCCAAAAAATAGATATTTTCTTTCAAGTACTCGTCCAGCTTGTATGATGCTGCACCTGTGTCCTGATGTTTATCACCAATTACGGGCCCGCTTGGTGTATAATATTAGGGCACTGTCCCTGTCATGCAAATGCTGCGGGCTAATCTACATGCTTTTGAATTTGTTGCTGCTTTTGGTCCTTCATATGCATGTTGTTTTCAGCTTAATTCCCCCCTGCCTCCGGACAGAGTGGTCCAAATTGAGGTCAGCCTTTTTTTGAATAATTAATATTAAGCTGTGGTGTCATTTCAGATTACACTATGATTAGTTGGACTTGTGTACTGTTCATGCCTGAATTCTGGGGATCCATTACAGGAATGGAGCAGTGCTCCACAAGCTAGTTTGAGAATATGCACTTCTATATTATACTACTGATTGACCCACTTTGGTTGCTTTCAGAGGATTAGGTATCATTAGGTGGTATTCTGTGGTAGTACTATCTGATTAGTCACAGAAGGGCCAGGTTTATAAAGAATTAAGGAACCTAATCTGGAACTGGACTGGAAATCTGGAATTTCTGTTGAAGGACAGAAACATGCATGCATGTAAATTGTATGCTGGATGAATTATTGCCAAAAGCGTTTATTGGCTACTGGCCCATGCATATTTGTTTTGTAGCTTGCAATGATGGAGCCAGCTCTTCAGAGAGAATTCGAGCCGCTGAGCTATTTGTTGACTAGATCTGAACTTCAGAGAAGTGAATTAGCTTCCCATACTGCAAGTGTGCATCAGTGCATGTGGCTGTATATTCTGTAATTGGTTTTTTCTTCCACGCCAGGTGAAATGTGAATCCTTTGTAGGGTATCTATATATGTGATGCTCACTCAGCCATGGATCCAAGAAGGAATGAAAGCTCCTGGACGTACTGGTTTGGTCGTTCTCTTTGATGTTGCACATCAATATATTGCTTTGTTCCAATGCCTGAACTTGGAGATAAAAGCAGCGTTGGCACTTCACTATCTTCGTTTCGAGGGAAAAGGGAAGGAACTAGATGAATGCATGCTTTTGTGTTGAGGACATGCATTGACATAAAGTTGCATCTCATGCTGAATTTGGTAATGATGAACGCAAGTGCCATTACGACCATCTAGGCCTAATTAACAAATCTGCTTGTAGAGTAGCTATTTCAGGCTACTGCCCCATACTTTATCCCAACGATGATACCTAATCTCATAATCATATTCTCTTTTTCTTTATTTTTGTTCAATCACTATGGGAAAGTTTATCCTTCTGCTCAAATTTGAGGAAAGAATAATGCCACCTTGGGATCATTGGATGCCTTTCTTGACTACTTTTGGCACTGTTCCTCACTCTTATTTTCAGATTATTATATATTTTTAAGTGAAAATTGGCATGTCATGCCTTTTTCAACCACATGCATTTCTCTCTCTTCTCTCACATCTAAGAGTTGATTGCACCCAAGGACAGGGGCAGTGGGGCCGGTCTCTTTGCTCTGGGGGCCACCCATGAATTGAGAGGACTATCATGTGGGTGAGGGGTTCCCGTCGTGGGTACTGTTTGTGTTGCCACTGCATGTGTGTGTAGTATGCATCAACATCTTCCCTGTACAACGTTAATTTTCTTGAGCTGCCAAACTATTTAGTCTTTGACAAGATCGATCGAAAGAAACAACCTTGGCTTTTCTTAATTTTGATCACCGAATGACGGGCTGAATCGTTTTCCTGAGTCTGAGACGTTGCGTTGTACTTGATTTAATTGAGTTGCTTTCAAAAGCTACAAACAACCGGACACGATTTCTTCAGTTCAGATGTGAACTCTATTCCGAACCCCCGCCGTGTCATGATATCTATGGCATGCGAATATGAATGTGCTACGTATAGTAATCATGCAACAATTTTACAGAAAATAGTTAAATACAGTCGGTACCCCAGAGAGAGGCGGAGATGGAGCTGTCCGGGCATGTCCAGGACCCCTGCGTCCGGCACGTCAACCACTTGATTGTGCTGATCGAGAAGAAGAACACGGAGAGCAAGTGTAACAAACCATCCCTTGCCATGCAAAGTCATCAAATGAATAAGATGCGTCGCTCTGAGGCGCTTTTCACAGTTGTTGCAGTCTGTTTACTGCGACCGGCCTGTTCTTTGATGAGAGAGCAGCTTGCACAATTGCAAATATAAAAAGCTACAGCTACGACCACACACCAGTACATTGCTTGCTTGCACATCATTTCGGGAGATTCCTAGGAGGATCAAAAAGCAGACTCATGTTGGAGCAGCAGTGCCCAATCATAGAGATGGAATAGAACCCTTTTACTGGAGTACTTATTTTTCTTTCGTTTTTATTTTCCTCGACTAGGCCCTGTACATTTCATTTTCCTAATGCGAAAAAATTATTAAAATCTAAAACCATCCTCGCAGCTGTACTTGTGAAAGAAAAATCTCCTTGTATTTGCTGTTTGATTGAAGTCTACTCCTATGTGAATAGCGCCACTTTTGGGGATTAGTTGACGCAATTTATTTTGCTCGGATCCAATTGGTGACAATTGTACAGCCCCTAGGGTCACCGGTCACATCAAGCACAATCATACTGTTTCTTTGACACGACAAGGGCGAAGAGACTCGGGAGAGAGAAAATGGAAAGCGAAAGAAAGAGAGCCCATGTGTGATGCGAGTTAAAGCTAAGAAAGGTACAATTGGACAAACCCTCAGATGAGAAAGCTCTCTAGGATCTAGCGTCGTAAAAAGCCATGCAAGGAATTGTCCTTGCATGAACTAGGAGTAGTTTGGCAATCGTCCATTATTCCATACTGGCTTCAGCAGTAAGAGGGCAGCTGGTGGGAAAGATTACCGAAGATAAAATGAGCGAGGCTCTTAAAATACAACTCCTACACTGATACTAACAGTAGTACTCCGTACAACATAAGGAGCACGAATGAGCTTAAGAAAATTGTGGATACACTAATTACCTTCACCTTTAAGAAAGAAATCTCAAGACATGAAGCTTAAAGATAAGCCAGAATCCAGGAGGAAGGGACTTTTCTTTTCATTGATGGACTTGACAGCCATCACTACCACCACTATGGCTCCATTGATCAGAACCCTAGCAACGATAAGAAAATACTAGCACTATTATTCCTACCGAGAGGAGGGTGGGCCTACACCCCGATGAATTGAAAACTTGTGATCGATGTTTACCATGGACATGTGTAACCCTTCACATTTCTATTCCATCACCGGTTATCTGAAAACTAATTATAAGCGCAAAATGAAAGGGGTTAGAAGAAAAGAATAGTTATACTTGAAAAAAAAAAGAGAAGAGACTAATCATATTATCAATATTTTGCAACGTGTTTCGCCATCAACGATACATCTAGTGACTTCATGAATCCCCAAACATGTGTACCCACTCTTTCTTTAGGCGTTCATATATGAACAGTACTATGTGCATATACTACATATATCTGAGCATATGCATCCATGTATGAATAGAAAAGAAGAGAAAAAATAACCAATTCAAACTTCAAAGCGGTAGCTTGGGAATAAGGAGGGAACACATAAAATAAAACTGAATTGGTAGCACTTTGCTTTGGTACTTGATATATGAATTCTTTTGGCGGTGCAATCTATGCCCGGTTTGCACTGCTAGCTTTCCCCCCTTGCCCTGAAGACAAATATATAATGCCTTTGTTTTTGTGCTGATCGAACTTGTTATATTAGGTTCCCTTTTTTTAAAAAAAAACTTGTTATATTGGTAGCTCGAGTTAAGCTAAGCGGCCCCATCACATGCTTTAGCTTAGAATAACGCCAAAAGCTACTTTAGATCGAGCTACTTGCTTCCCTTTGGATTAGTTTCTGGCCAACATATGGATGCGTGGGATTGGCAAATTAGGCTGCTCTGATCGATGAGCAATTGAGCATCATCCTTCTCTGTGCTAGGAGACTGAACAATGCACAAAGTCTCCATAAAGCATTTTTCAGAACAATGATCACTGAAAAATGGACCCCTTGATTGATCAAGCTTACACATGCAGTAGTACAAGTATGCTAACGGAACGCATTTCTTGCCTCGAGAGTGAAGTATGATAGCCAAGGAGGACTGCGAGGTTGCCAAATGTCGATGCGAATCTGACGATTCGAGTAGTAAGAAGCCGTACATGTCCAGCTAGCACATGGTCAATCCCGTCGCTTTTACCCGTTTACACCAGGCAAAGAGATGCCCGATTTGCAGTACCTAGGCCACCTACCGTTTCTGAGGCGTTTGCTGTTGCCCATGGCTACACTCCATTTCCACTCCTGGCATGCGGCACCGCTTCTGCCCTAATCCCAAGGGCCTCCCTCAAACACCATTGCCGACGCCGCGAAGGAAGAAAAAAGAGGCGTCCCGTTTGACCCTCCGCTCCATAACAAAGTAAAAGCGACCGTCCTTTCCTCCGGCCGGTGCGGTGGTACTACTACTATCCTCTATAGAGAGAGAGAGACTGAAGAGAGAGAATGTGGTGGATGGACCATTGGTGGTGAAGGAGGGGTCCCAGCGTGAGGAGACTGAAGAGCGAGAAGCATGAGGAGAGAGAGGAGGGGAGATGGTCCTGCTGCTCCTATATCCCTGCGCCGTAGTTCCGTGTGGAGGTGAGGTGGCGAGGCGATCGCTCCATCCACACACGCGCGCGCCATGGGCGGCGCGCGGCAGCAGAGCTTTCACTGTTGTTGCAAAGCTCCTGTGCTACTAGAAACGCATCATGACACGCACCGGGAAGCCATGGAGGGAGGGATCGAGGTGCTTGCGATATTTCGGATCGCTGGCAGGTGGGTCCGAACATGGAATGGGAATTGAATGGGCCTCCTGGTGCTAGTCTGCGTGTGTGTGGTGCCACGGCGAGGAAGAAGCCCCCATGCTGCCCGCAGCTGGTTGACGAAGCGTAATTAACAGTCGGCAAGATCGTCACCGACAGCTCTTCTGTACACTGGTCGCTGTTGTAGCTGTAAAATGTAACTACTCCTATTACTAGTAGTCGAAGTTCGTTAAGAAGCCTACAGCGGCTACGTCCCATGATCCATCACTGTCGCCACTACTGGCAGTACACGAACTGGAACGAACCTATGATGATCCTGCAAGAGGACGCTCACTTGCAGTCACGGAAGCTAGCCGCTGCAGTGACAACTGACAAGCGCATTCAAGGTCACTGGAAACAACAGAAAACGCTTCTACGTACCCCCACCCGTTTCAGCTCGTAAAAACCACATGCCCGATCGATCCCCCCCCCCCCCACGACGCGACGCCATGGCGATCTGAGAACCGATCGATGCTTCACGATGATCAGTTGCGGCGTCCGTCGTCCGATCGATGGGCTAGCTAGCTCGTGTCACCGTCAGCTAGCAGCACATGTTCCTTGGACCTGCCTATGCGGCTGATAAGATAGTACGTGACACTGTCACAGCACGCGTACCGTCCGGCCAGCGCCGTACCGCTGCCGGCCGGGCGGCCCTCC
>LAPY01000457.1:109154-120094 GCA_000970635.1 Eragrostis tef | reverse complement strand
CGCTGCCGCCCGGGCGGCCTTCCTGGGCGCCACCGGCCGCACGGCGGAACCGGCCAAAATCGATCGCACGGATAAACCGGCCGGCCATCCGCGCGAGCACGGGTCGTTTCGTCTCGACCCGGACGTCCTTAATTCACGCCGAGCTTAATGCCAAGTACACGTACTAGTACTTGGTCCCGGGACTACGTGCGTGAATCGGTCGCCGTCGGAGTCGTTAATTAAGGAGAACCCCGGTTCTCGGTTAGGCGAGTTCATGGATGACGACGCGCGCGGCTACCTACACATACGCGTTGAGCACGTACACGGACGATACATGCAGAGCAGCATCGCGCGCAGCTAGCGTTCCGTCCCAGGCGAAGCGAGCATGTCGACGTTGCCTGTTGGATACGGACCTCAGGCAGGTTCCGTACGTAATCCCGGAATTCGGAACGCCAAGCTTGTCGGCAACGCTCTCGGGACGTCAGGGAGCGCGGCGCCCGCTGCCGTCACCGGCGCGGCGCGGAAGCCGTGAGCCCCGCCCCCGGGTTGCTTCCACGGCCGCGCGCGAACGGACGCGTTAATTGGCGTCCGTCCTCGGCCACGAGCTCTCCCAGGCGTCGTATGTATCTGGGCGCGATGCCGTGCGCCTGGCGGTGGCTTCAGACCGGGTCAAACTTGCAGCGAAGCGCCTGTGAATAAAAACACAGTGCGCGCGGCAGCCATGGCAGCGATTAAAAAAAAACTGCTTCAATTTTTTTCTTTTTTTTTAAAAAAAAAGAGGAGAGGAGCGAGCAACTGGGTCAAGTCAACGATTCCTGACACATGCTGAAAATAGCATGAACCCAGAAGCTGGAGGAGCTGGACAGAGGGCGGGCGGCCATGTGGTATCGTATCTCACCACCCACGAGCACCACGAATATTTGTTTCCCCCTCCCTCCCAGCCAATTATTTTTTTTTCGAAAGACCGAAACATTATTGTCCGGCATATATTAATAAAAAAGGTGAATCTTTTACAAGCACACTAGGCACTAGTACAGTCAATTATTTCAGACACTTGATCAAACGATAAAGAGAAAACTATAATCCTGCCTGATTCCCCCAACTTGGACCATGTTTCTCGTATCATCGCACCGCTGTAGATTCTTCCCTGTCACCGGCGACACCGGCAAAGCCAAGCACGGGAATTCACTCACCCACTCACTCGTGTGGCCGGCCGGACAAACAAACACCACTCCTCAGGTATTTGATCCGAGGACGGCGGCAGCAGTTCTTCTTGTCGCCGGAAAACAAGCGATCGAAGACGACGACATGTTTCCCCCAGTCCTCGTACTACCGTATTCCGCCGAGACCCGTCGTCCATGTACCCATGTGTACGTACACGACGACAAGGACGGGCATCAGATGGTGGGTCGTCAACAACAGTTTCGTCGAAAGGAACAGCTCTTGCTCCGGTCCAGTAGTAGCGCATACTCTACAGCACACGGTGCGCATCGCCAATCTCCATCCAAGGATCGATCGATCGACCTCACTCGCCCTTGTGGACCACAAGGACATTCCTACGTTTTTACACTTATTTTTCTGGCGCTTCACATGTGGCCGGTTTTGGCTCTTCGATCGCTCCTCCGAAAACTTTCGTTTTCCTTTGCCCTTTCGTTGGATACGGACCGCCCGATCGCTGGACTGACAGTCTATTACTACTACTGCTCTGCGAGTGCTCGTAACAGCAAATACGATGTTCAGAAGAGCGTCAGCCACGGACGGACAGTAACCACTGCAGTCAAAATTACTCACGCCTTCAGAATCAGAAATGCGTCCGAGTATTCATTCAAGGCAGAAAGCGTTTGCTGCGGCGAGGGGTACTCTTAACTACTACTGCGCGGTTTAAATGAGCATGCATGACACGCGCGGTCAAAACTTTCGCTGCAACACGGCAGCCCTTGCTGAGGTGGTTCACTGCACTTCGCAAGAAATTTTACTTCTGCTTCTCCATCCGCAGAAGAATACAGTAGGAGTAGTACCACTAGCAGAGTGTCCTGTCCTAGGAGCAGTACAGACTTTTATACTACTAGTACTGTCTTAACTGTGATTCCGTACACCATGATTATAGTTAGAGAGGTTAATATTAAGCCGTGGTGAGGACCGAGGAGTGTGAGGGCTGGGCGTGCGTGAGGAGTAAGGCGGCATGCACACACTGTACATGTGCGAGCGCACGCCTCACGCGAACCAGTATACCGGTAAAAGGAGAGAGCGAGGGAGGGCACACAGAGAATTGACAAAAATCACGCATGAGACGAGCGAGAGGAGGAGAGAGAGGAAAAGCTGAAAAAGAGGAGCACCACTCGTGGGGTTAAAACCCCGAGAACAAACTTGGGAGTAGCAGCCGGTGGGCGGAGGAAGCGGCGAGAGGGAGAAGCAAGCAAAGCGAAGCGAAGCAGCAAGCCTCTTTCTCCCTGCTGCAACTGTTTGTTTGAGCTCCGAGGTCGCAACCGCAAGCGAGGGAAGGAGAGGAGAGTAAGCAGCAGCCGCGGGCATGCTCCTGGGCCCCCTCTCCGGCGGCGGCGGCGGTCGGATCTGCCGGAGAGCGGCGGCGGGGGCGCGGAGCTAGACGTCTCGGCACCGCGGCCGCGGGATCTGACCTCTGGCTTTGGAAGGTACTCGTTTCGCGCATTCCTGCTGCTTCCCCCCGGCCCCAAAGATCGCAGCTTTTCGCTGCTTCTTGCTGGCCTTCCAAGTGACAAGCTTGGGTTCTTTGATAGAAGAAAATCTCGCGCTTGCGTGGTAATCTTGCGGACGCCGCGGCAAAAGGTGGCTTGGCGAGGTGAAACTGTGAAAGAGATGGTTTTCGGGAAGGCGCTGTGATTTGGCCTGAAAAGGAGGAATCTTTCCTTCGCTTCCCGTTCCTTCCCTGCTCCGTGCTCGCTCATATATTGCCTTCAGATCGGCAACCTGATTGGTCGTTTGGAAGGGCAGGAAAATGAGGCTCTCGTCGTCGTCCGGCAGCGTCCTCCCGGCTCAGGCGGCTTCGCCGGAAGGTACTTCCTTGCGACGCCCAGTCTTCTGTGTTCCGTGACTTTCCTCACTAAAATGCTCTCCATTCATTTCCTCCTGTATACTGCAATTTATTGGACTACTAGTATCTGGTTCTTGTTTGTTCGTATGCCTCGCTTGAAAGCTGCTATGTGACCGCGCGGTCCTTCAGCGATTCAATGCAGAGAATTTGACTCAGGACTCCAGAGTTTTATATGGATTCATGTTGATAGTTTCCTTGGAAGGAGCTGAATCCCCCCCCCCCCCCCCCTCCTTTTTTTTAATCTATCTAGTTCGTGCTATGCGGTTGATTGGCAGACTATGTGTTCCCGGGTTGTGATAGATTGATTGGCTTTGCACCCTTAGTAGTCGGTAATTCTCGAGTAAGATGCAAAAATAGTTATCTTTTATTTTCCAGTTTAGAGTCCCCTGATAATCTTGAGTGTCTTTTTGGTTATCTCTGTTAAGCCTCTTAGAAGTTCATTCCGTCCTTACACATCTTCAGCCATGCATATGACCTCAGAAATCTTTCCCGTTCATGCTCTCCTAAAATTTAGTTCCTCTTTTTTGATCTTGTGCTGAAATACTTTTGTCGTTACAGCTGTTGAGGAGCAGAAGTGTCTGAACTCGGAGTTGTGGCATGCCTGTGCCGGTCCACTTGTTTCGTTGCCCACGGTTGGCAGCCGGGTGGTGTACTTCCCTCAGGGTCACAGCGAGCAGGTTAGCACAATTTAACTCGAGCACAAATTTCTTATGATCATGAATCCCCATATCATGTCAAGCTCATTGTTGCACTAAATCTGACTCAGTTCTTCTCCCTTTTTATGTAATTTTTTGTTGGATTTCGGTTACAGGTAGCCGCATCAACGAACAAAGAAATGGAGTCTCAGATCCCCAACTATCCTAATCTGCCTCCGCAGCTTATATGCCAACTGCATAATGTGACCATGCATGTAAGTTTGGAATTCAAAACTCATTCTCCTTAAGCTAAGCGATGCTCAGTGTTATGTTTGTGTTTCATCATCATGTTATTTCCTTGCTTCAGGCTGATGCAGAAACTGATGAGGTCTATGCACAGATGACGCTACAGCCACTTAATCCGGTAACTAATATTGTTTCTTCTTGTGTCGTGTGAAAATTGTTATGGTATTGATTTATTATCCATGTTGGTAACTTGGGGTTTGTTTTTCTTGTTCAGCAAGAGCTCAAAGACCCGTACCTGCCTGCTGAATTAGGTACTGCGAATAAGCAGCCAACGAATTATTTTTGCAAAACATTAACTGCAAGTGACACAAGTACGCATGGAGGATTCTCTGTTCCTCGTCGAGCGGCTGAGAAAGTGTTTCCTCCACTGGTCTGTACTGCTTCTCTCAAGTTCCCAGATTATTATTTCGACCGATTTGGTTCAATGGAGTGAATTAAATCATCACTGCTCTAACTTGCCTATAACTCTGTAGGATTTCACCCAGCAACCTCCAGCACAGGAGTTGATTGCAAAGGATCTTCATGGCAATGATTGGAAATTCCGTCATATCTTTCGTGGTGAGTAGCGTTTTCCAACATAAAAGAATTGTATCATCTATACATTTTTCCAAGGATGGTAGCAATAACCTGTTATTATCTTTGTGGCTACTTGGGAAAAAATTAGGCATAAACGTTCATGTACGCTTCTCGTTTTCTCCCCCCCCCCCCCCCCCCCCTCTTTTTTTTTCCAAAGTAATGCTTCTATTCTCCATCGAAGGAAACACAGGGACATTTCGTCCCGGCACTTGCTGTGCGCTCTCGCGACGTGCATGTTTTTTTAGGTATTTGCATGCAGCGTATTTATGGCCGCAGGAGACGAAACGAATAGGCACACAGCTACCGACAAGAAACACTACTACAAAAGTAAAAGATGGAATTCTGTGTCTTGAATTTGGAAACACCAAATTCCAACTTTTACTTTCGTCTAGCGCATTGAATACCGTTTCTTGTCGGTGTCTGGGTGCCTATTGTTCCGTCTCCCACGGCCATTTAGTTGCTGCATGCAAACACCAAATTAACACATGCACGTCGCGACAGCGCACCGCAAAGTGCAAGCAACGTAAGGTCCCTGCGTTCCCTTTGATGGAGAATAATTGTGGTACACAGAGCACAAACTCCTCCTTGGTCTCTGGTTCCATGGGTTAAATGAAATTAAAAATTGGATGGAGGGAGTAAAAGAAAACAAAAAACTTACTGAAAACGTCCTTGATGCAGGTCAGCCAAAGAGGCATCTTCTTACCACTGGTTGGAGCGTCTTTGTAAGTGCAAAGAGGCTTGTTGCTGGAGACTCTGTCTTATTTATATGGTACGTTAATTGGTCCAGTATAAACATAATCTTTTTTATTCTCCTCTTTTATATTTGACATATCTAGTTTGTATGATTGTATTTCCGTGCCTCTTCAGGAACGACAATAATCAGCTTCTTCTTGGAATTCGCCGTGCAAATCGTCCGCAAACAGTCATGCCATCTTCAGTCTTATCTAGTGATAGCATGCATATTGGTCTTCTTGCTGCAGCCGCTCATGCTGCTTCAACGAATAGCCGTTTCACAATTTTCTACAACCCAAGGTACAATTGTTGTAACATCAATTTTCCACATTTGTCCTTTCTGTTTTTTAACATTTGTGTTTGCAGAGCAAGCCCTTCAGAGTTCGTCATACCACTTGCTAAATATGTAAAGGCTGTGTATCATACCCGTATCTCCGTGGGGATGCGTTTTCGGATGCTTTTCGAGACGGAAGAGTCAAGTGTTCGAAGGTATGCTGCTTTTTTCCTTTAGCCTTGTATGCTTTGTCATGTGCAAACTTTAGCCTTTTAGCTGCCTGAGCTTCTATGCCCCCCCTCCCCCTTCTAAAATTACTTGCTCTAGCAGTTTTCTTAGGCTTTGGTCTTGTGTCATTGTGCTTCATTTCTTTCATTCAAGACTAAAAGCATATGTGCAACTATACATAATATTAGCAGTATAACCATGCTGGCATTTTTAATTCCAGATACATGGGGACAATTACAGGAATCAGTGATCTTGATCCTGTTCGGTGGCCAAATTCTCACTGGCGTTCTGTGAAGGTATGTTGCATGCCTGTGCTTCTTATGTTGCATCTTGTCAACTCCTTTCATGCACTTAACCTGTTTTCTGTTCATATGATTGCATGTTTTCAGTTAGACAGATCCTTGAAACTTGAAAGGTTCATTTGCTCTTGCACGTACCTACTTCTGCACTTTATATTTAGCATGAAAATATAATTTGTAATGCAGGTTGGCTGGGATGAGTCAACTGCTGGAGAGAGGCAGCCTAGGGTATCACTTTGGGAGATTGAGCCGCTGACAACATTTCCAATGTATCCATCTCCTTTTCCGCTCAGGCTTAAGCGTCCATGGCCAACAGGCTTGCCTTCTCTGCATGGTATGAGGTGCAGTTGGTGTTTAGCTAGCCCCTATAGATACACACGCTAAAATAATTGTTGCATTCATTTTAACGCTAATAAGATTTTTGGTGATGTCTGTAGGTGGGAAGGATGATGACTTGACTTCCTCTCTGATGTGGCTTCGAGATAGTACACACCCCCTTAAATAATTGTACTATTCATTTTAATGCTAATAAGTTTTTGGGTGATTTCTGTAGGTGGGAAGGATGATGACTTGACTTCCTCTCTCGTGTGGCTTCGAGATAGTACAAACCCTGGTTTTCAGTCACTGAATTTTGGTGGACTTGGTATGAGTCCTTGGATGCAGCCAAGGCTGGATGCTTCCTTACTTGGCATGCAACCGGACTTGTATCAGACAATGGCCACGGCTGGTTTTCAAGACCCAACGAAGCAGCTTTCACCCACCATACTGCAGTTCCAGCAGCCGCAGAACATAGCTGGTCGAGCTGCACCACTTCTGTCAAGTCAGGTTTTGCAGCAAGTGCAGCCTCAATTTCAGCAGCAGCAGCAGCAGACATATCTACAAAACATCTCTGAGAGCACAATTCACGGCCAGAGTCAAACTGAATTCCTCAAGCAGCAGATTCAACGCAGCCAGTCATTTAACGAGCAGAAGAACCAGTTACAACCACAGCAACAACAGCAAGAATCGCAACATCAGCAGCAGTCATCACAGTGTATGCAAGTTCCTCAACATCAACAAATTCAGCAGCAGAACATGGCCAATTTTCAGCCTGTTTCTAATGCTTTGTCAGCTTTTTCTCAACTCTCATCAGCTTCACAGTCTTCCCCGATGGCACTGCAAAATATATTGCCATTCTCCCAGGCACAGAGCTTTGCTGACACGAATGGGAGCTCATTGTCTCCATCCAATGCATCTACCATGCAAAATACACTGAAGCCATTGTCATCAGAAGCCGCTTCTCACTTGAGTATGCCGAGGCCCACCGCGATACCTGTCCCTGACCCATGGTCATCAAAACGAGTTGCAGTGGAGTCTTTGCTTCCCTCGCGACCCCAGGTTACATCACAAATGGAACAACTGGATTCTACACCCACTAGTATATCTCAAAGTTCCGCTTTGGCACCACTTCCGGGAAGAGGGTGCTTGGTGGATCAAGATGGGAGCACTGATCCTCAAAATCATCTCTTGTTTGGTGTTAGCATAGACTCGCAGTCGCTTCTAATGCAAGGAGGCATCCCGAACCTCCAGAACGGGAATGATTCAACTAACATTCCATATTCCACGTCCAATTTCCTGAGCCCTTCCCAGAACGATTTCCCTTTGGATCACACACTTAACTCTTCGGGGTGCTTAGATGATCCAGGGTATGTGCCATGCTCAGATAATTCTGACCAAGTGACTCGACCGCCTGCAACCTTCGTTAAGGTGAGTGATCTGTTGTGTTGGCCCTTATCTGAATTCTTCTTGAGCTTTGCACCTGCACGTGAGATTTTCAGATATTCGACAATTGACAACTGTGCATTGCCTATACTTTTAGCCATTATTAGTCTGCATTTGATAGTCACATAACTGAACTTTCGTTGTATGAGTTATTATTAGTTGTAAATTATAACATGTTGCTAATCACATAGCAGTTCTTATTCTCTGCATTATTGCTAATCTTCAAATCTGCTTCTGTTTGAATAACAGGTTTACAAATCCGGAACCTATGGAAGGTCGCTTGACATCACTAGGTTTAGTAGCTATCATGAGCTTCGTAGGGAACTAGGGCACCTATTTGGCCTTGAAGGCCAATTGGAAGACCCTTTGAGATCAGGCTGGCAGCTTGTATTCGTCGACCGAGAGGAGGACGTCCTTCTTGTCGGCGACGACCCTTGGCAGTATGTTCTTGTGACCATCTTGTCGATATATATTTGAGCCATTCTGTGTTACTGTTTTCTAACATTGGTGCACCTTCCTCTTGCAGGGAATTCGTGAACAGCGTGTCCTGCATTAAAATACTCTCACCACAGGAGGTGCAGCAGATGGGTAAGGGCCTTGAGCTCTTGAGCTCGGCTCCCGGAAGGAGGCTAGGTAGCAGCTGCGACGACTACGTTAGCAGGCAGGAATCCAGAAGCCTAAGCACAGGTATCGCGTCGGTCGGTTCAGTCGAGTTCTGAAGAGAGGGCGCAAGTCGGATGCCCTCAGCTTAAGGCTGGTCTGTGACGCCATATTTCTGAAGCACTTCCCTAGTTTTGAGACCTGGAACTGAAAGCAACATAGATCAAGCCTAGCTTTAAGTTATGTACCGTCTAATAATTATGTCATATGATATCAACTTCTAAGTAGAAACTACCAGCACCTTTGGTAAAGATGCCAAGACTCTGTTCCATGGAATACTAATCCTGTGAATGTAGGTTCTCCGATGACCCAACTCTCTTGTTGCCTTTCCTTCGAAGAAGAAAAACTCTTGTTGCCTAGTGTTTCATGCACATGCCTGTTTCGTGACATTTCGGCTCCACATGAGCAGTGGACATCTGTGGTGGTCCAATGCACAACGTGCTTCTTTCTAAGTAGGGCATCAGTTCCAGACCATTATTACGGCAAAAAATAGTAGTACCCACAACGTGACTCCATTTGTGAACTTTACTCTCAGGTCGGCACTGCTCAAAAGTTACTTTTACTGACATGGCATTTGGAGACCAGTAAAAGTGAAAATTAGATTGGTGTAATGTGACCATGTAATTATGTAAAGATTAGATGATGGATAGACTCAGGCTCAGGATCAGGGGCAGAGGTCATCCATTCCAACCTTTCCCACCTGGAGGAAGAATGAGGCATCATTCCTTTGAGACAATGACTGCAATGGCCTGGGCCAGCATCCCCATGTGAGGCTTGGGTCCCCATCTGAGCCTGACCTTCCTTACCCCCACACCACACACAAGTCTAATGGCATTTCCACTGCAAATCCTCCAGAGCAAATGAGAAAGGAAAGATGAATTGCCTGAGCCTGACCTGTCTTTTCTGAATGAGGGTCAGTCAGTGGTTTGTGTGTGTGAATGTGATGCCATTCTTGAAGCGTTAATGCCCTCCCATCCATCTAATCCCTCATGTGCCAAATGCTGAGTAGTACCTGCAAATCTTCTCTCTGTCCTGCTGTGATCATGGCTGTCTCCATGGCCCTCCCAAGAGGTGGTTGGGCTGTGTCTTGTGGATGATACCAAGCTCCAAAGTGGGATCAGCAAGTGGAGTGCAATAACACTCGCCACCCACTCGTCTGAAGGGTCTCGACCCTGGGCGTCCATCGCCGTCTTGATGATTCCTCCGCGTCTCGGCCAGATCTCCGGCCGGCCCCGCCGCAGATCGCGAGTCATCCTCGCTAGCCTGGCCTTTTTCACGTCGCGGCGACGG
The DNA here is from genome assembly GCA_000970635.1 of Eragrostis tef. Classification (NCBI taxonomy): domain Eukaryota; kingdom Viridiplantae; phylum Streptophyta; class Magnoliopsida; order Poales; family Poaceae; genus Eragrostis; species Eragrostis tef. The sequence goes on along the minus strand of LAPY01000457.1, from coordinate 110,284 downwards.
AGAAAAGATGGACGTGAAAGGTTGGGGTGTGAAACACGCAAGCTGAGTGGGAGCCTGGCCTCTCAATTCCGAACACTTTCTTTCTTTTTTCTCTTGGCTCGATCTTCTTCAGGTAGGAGTAATCCACATGCGTCTGCATCAGCGACAGTGAGGCGTCAAACTCTGTGAGCTTGCCTGTCGGCTTCAGGTGCCCTGCCCAGGTGAAAACGTGAAAAGCATCGGTGCTGCCCAGGCTCGGCCCGCCCCCGCCGCAGATCGCGAGTCATCCTCGCTAGCCTGGCCTTTTTCACGTCGCGGCGACGGAGAAAAGATGGACGTGAAAGGTTGGGGTGTGAAACACGCAAGCTGAGTGGGAGCCTGGCCTCTCAATTCCGAACACTTTCTTTCTTTTTTCTCTTGGCTCGATCTTCTTCAGGTAGGAGTAATCCACATGCGTCTGCATCAGCAACAGTGAGGCGTCAAACTCTGAGAGCTTGCCTGTCGGCTTCAGGTGGCCTGCCCAGGTGAAAACGTGAAAAGCATCAGTGCTGCCCAGGAATCTACTACCTGCTTTGGCGTCGTTTTGGGTCTGAGGTCTGAGGAAACACACGCGCTGTTCGGCAGACGGCGTGGGTGGACGGCGACACGCTGGGTGTGTGTACGTGCTCTGTGCGGCTGCCGGCTCTGCTCTGCTTCAATCTTCAGTTACAAATTACAACTAGCTAAAATAAAATAAAGAGCCACGTGCTCATGAAAAATCCGCAAATAGTCGCCATGAAGAATTGAATCATTTAGCGTGGCATTAAATTTGGAAAAGAAATCTGCAGACGAGGTAGTAGGTGCCATCATGCAGGCCCGCGGGGACTCCGGGACTGCAATGCCACCATTCAGATAGGCGCCATTCTGTTTCGTGGTCCACAATTCCATGGGCATTGCTACAGCTTTCCTTTGTGCCAATCACCAGGCTACAACGAGATATTTTTGCAAATTCAGACTGTAAAGCAAAGCGTGAAACCTACGACGGCACCTCTAATTGGCAGTGCTGCCCGTGCACTTTATCGAGCTTTGCGCCCAGGAAGAGGTCACTTTGCAGTTTGCACCGCGGAAATCACGGTCCAACAAACAAATAGCATTGCGGCTAGGCTAGGGCC
>LAPY01000456.1:195886-210309 GCA_000970635.1 Eragrostis tef | reverse complement strand
TGTGGCTGCCCTGTTGCCAAGCTCGAGGGCTGGGGAGCACCAAAGAGCAAGCGCCGCAACAAGAAGTAAGACTCCCCGTTGACCATATCTCGTTTAGTTTCAGCTTTCTCCAGATCACTTCATTTCCGCCTAAACTTAGCTGCACGATTTCTGTCGGATGATTGCAATTTCAACGACTGAGTTACGCATTTGTGGCCCATGGCGTTCCCTGGTTCAGTGTGGTGTTGTGAGTCCAAGTTTGTTACATATCTCGTTGCTTCATATCTGATACGTTTTTCCGTGTTCCAACATTGAGATCATTATGACCTGTAAATCTACTTCTATAAGCGCAAATTGGTTCCTATTTTTAGCTGGTAGTCTGTTGCTGTATGTGCAAAAAGGTAGTGCGGTTTGCTCTAGTTCTGTGCTATTGAGGAATCATGCTTAGGGGACATAGCCTGTTAGTTTGGCTCACGTTGTTGTTGGAATTTCTAATTCAGTCAGTTTCAGTTTTCTGACGCTTGTGAACTTTTGTTCATTCTATGGTATTTTGAGATGTTTGTGCAAGTGCTTAGTCTGGACAGCATCTGGTTGGGAATGGATTGGTGAGAAAATAAATTATGCTGCAGTTCTGAATTGCCTGTTGCCAAAAGTTCAGCACCAGATGAAATGAATGACTTGGTGACTAAACATATTTGGCTTTTGGAGCCGTAACATAGGATTTGCAGTACGTTTCCACATAGTTTGATCTTGAAAGAGGCTACTATTGCTTTCTGAAGGCAAATGGCCCTTTAACTTTTGATTGTCATGAGCTGATATTAAACTTAAGGTTAAAGGGTCTCTAAGTTGTAGAAGATGTTTGGTAGGTTCCGCGCTTCTGTTTGAGAAGCTCGTTGTGTAACTTTTAACAGAGAAATCTAAAGCTCATTTGTGGATATTATGCCCTGTAGACTTCTGCAACTGGTTGATTGATAGATTTATCACAATTGGAAGAAGTTACTTTAGCAGAATGTTTGAGGAGGTGTGAACTACTTGGATGTGTGTTGCTCTTTTTTTTGTACATGAGAAATCTCATAAACCATATGAGTAGCCTGAAATTATGCTAATTGGTTCTGAATTAGAGCAATACGTTCATTTCTAGGGCTAGAAATTGTATAAATGAATACTGGTAGATATCATTATTATGTATACCATGGATACCGACTATTGCTGGCTTTGTAGAATTGGCTTCAACATATCGTCGTCTCATCAAACTTGAGCGTTTGATGGCAACCATGGTTTAGCATTTTTGCTCCCAACTTATGCAAGTTGTAGTGAATGTAAATGGTGGCAAAGCTTAGGCTAACTATAGGTGTATTTGGCACATGGGACCTTGTGGGGTAAAGTTTCGCATGGGTAAATTGTGGCTATGAACGTAACACTTGCTTCTACAGCCACGCCTTAGAAAACTTTGCCAGACGTGAACGCAACAAGATTCTCCTATTTTGTTCATAGTGGCACAATTTTAGCATGTTTTTACTGTTGCTGAGCAAACCATAACATTAAAATTTCTCTAGGATGCAAAACAGGTAGCATGTTTTTACTGTTGCACTCTAGGATACAAAACAGGTAGAGTTGATTTCTTTATATGCATTCTTTTTTTGGTGTGTTGGCCTAATTCATTCTTAGTTTTGGATTGTGGCTTGAATGTCTAGCTGTTTCTGGTGTTGAGATTAATATAGAGATAAGCTACTGTCACTTATTATTAGTAATGGTAAGAAAGTGCATCTTGGAGGCCATTTCAATGCCTAAAACAACAAACAAAATAGAACTTCAAGTTTTCCTGATAAGTTCATGATAAGTACACATATACAGAGATATTCACAAACATTTCGTGTATATGTTGTTAGAAACTATATTCCTTTCAGCTCTTGCAATTGAGGAATGCGTTCTTCTATATTGATTGATACTGACAGCCTAGTTCAGTTAAAAGGAGGTGCTCATTCAGGTCATGGACTCGTGCTTTTTTGATCCTCAGTTGGTTAAATTTGACTCCAATCACCCAGTATTATAGTTTACGTATTTAAGGGTTTTGCTCGGTGATGTTTTTCTTATGGATGGATACATGGATGGACAACTATATCTTGAATTCTTGATAAATCACTTATTTGTGGATACTGTGTACTGTGTACATTGTGAAAAGATATTGTGTGTTTATTCCTATTATGTTGAGAATGTTCCTGTCGATCCATTCTTTTTGTGCTACCCATTTATCTTATTGTTTCTCAGTAGATGCTATTTTTATGTCTTATCTTGCTCCTCAGTTCATAGTTTACAAGAAACTGGTTATAGTTCTTTTTTCCTAAATTGATTCAATTGCCCGCAGATATAATGCTGCATTTTTTCAGTAATGTTATGAGGGTTCATTCTTTGATGGAATCACTTGTTCTCTTTGCTAGCCATGCTAGCCCTGACATAAGTGTTATAAATAAGCATTCGCTAAGATTTCGTACTGAAGAAAGACTAATCAGTTGCTTGTTTCGTTGTTTTGAATTTTGATAGTGGCAGGGGCATGCAAAGCTCGTACCATGACCGAGGGGTGAAGTGATAGAAGCCTGTTGTCACCGGTGGCAACGCAGCTGCTGTAGACCGCCATGTTGTTGGATAATACTTCCAGTGAAAGATACATCGATTACAAGTGGTTGCTTCATGATTGTACTGTTACAGGGGGGTCGCTGTAGCCCAACAGATATACCGATACAAGACAAACTATGCAATAATAAAGAACTGTTAAAAGGACAACAAAGCATAGATATTAGACATTGGTGGATATTGGCATGCTTATCCCGCTGCACTTCTGCATTTCTTAACACAGAATGCGCCCCATGTGGGTGGGTGGTCTGTTTGTCCACAAGCCTAAAAGGCCTGACCAATATGCTTGATTCTGTGATAATGCAGTTGATGCTCACTGGTCGGTTTGTTTTGGAAAATATTCTGGAATATTACTCTGCCTTTTGATGTATGATGTTGGTTCAGTTTTGAAATACACAATGAAAATATGGAGGGGGTATAGCTTCTTTTTTTTTAGATCTGGTAAAAAGATGTGCAAGAGAACTTGTGGCCAAAGTGTATGTTTTGGAGTTGTGATGGCTGAAATATACAGATGATAAGGAGGCATTTGTGTGTAACAGATAATCTCCACTTGTGCAATCCGTTGCCCCTTTCCAGGTATAGGCAAGCAAGCAAGAAACTGATTGCTGTCGACTTGGGATCCTCTGCCTACTGTCCAAACATTAGCAGTCATTTGCGAATGGAGACGGGTTCGGCCCCTACTGTCGCAGTGACATTAGGTCGCTGATCCTGGGGAACAAAGTAACCCGACGTGCAGTATTAGCGAGCTTAAGATGAAAGTGACGACGTGATCATCGACGTCCTTTGAGATTGGTGTTTCCTTGATTCCCGTCAGCACGGTGATGCTGCGACGGCCCGTTAGAACTCGGGATAGAACTGGCGGTTGTTTTGCGCCTTATCACTGCGCTTCACCTGCTCTGGCTCACTGGCTGCTCCTTCCGCCCCACCAAAATCCTCGAGACCCAAAACCCTGTGAGCTCACTAGTCGGCGGCGGAGCTCGCGCCCCCACTCCGTGCGCGCGATGGCCTCCGCGGCGCCCGCGCTGCCCACCTTCCTCCGGCTGCGGCCGGCCTCGCCTCTCCTCCCCTCTTCCGGCCGGCTTCCCCACGTCCACGGCCTGCTGCGCTCAACTTCGTCCCGTCCGAGCCCTCTCCGCCCCGCCAGGCTCCTCCGCCCCATCTCAGGTTTGATTGGTGTTTGCAGAGTTGCAGATGCTGTTGCACGCGCGGCCGCGGCTCGCACATCTGCGCTTTGCTTGCTTGCGTTGCTTGGGCCTTGGGGGGGCCTGCCTCATTTGTGACTAATAATGACCAACTCCTTCGTTGCAGCTGTGGAGAAGACCAAGGACACTGCCGCTGCAGCCGAGGAGGCCGAGGTGGAGGGGATGCCGCCGGAGTTCTACGACGAGGTATGTCCTGTGGTGCGCCCGCAGTTATGTGCTGTTTTCGTTTCGTCATTAGTAGTAGGCCGAGACATTTCACCGCACATGTGATGTGCAAGCTTGTCAGTCCCCTCCCCTCACAGGGCAATGTTTTGGTATGAGCTGCAAGCATGCTATGAACAAGGATATGTGTCATGAGTGTTTTTTGTTCTCCCGATGAAAATGTGTCATGGAGTATGTACCAGTGTTAGTAGAAACTTTTCCTTTATGGGGAATTACAAATGTGTGTTCTTATTGTCCAAAGCCGTTCGGCAACCCACTGGGGCTGCTATATAGTTTTGTTATGCCAGCGGTAGTTGCCTGACCTCTGAAGGACGAGTTACCTAATTAAATGTCCCTGGTATTGCTTTTATTTTCTGCTGTGAGCTATAGCCAGATATTCTGAATAACCATGTTATGTTTTTAGATTGTTCATCATCAAACAGCTATAATCACAAATTTGTCCTCATTAGGTATACCAAATGTCAAATGTGCACTTTAGATGGTTCTATTTATTTCGTAATTGTTCTGTTGAAATTAGCTTTAGCTTGTATGACAAAGTTAATATTCTCTGTCTTCTTTTCGCATTGCTCACTCCACACCGGATTAACAAAAGTTACAACAATCAGTGCCATCCACCTCCATTTCCCCAAAATCATTGTGTGTAAAACTCTGATATCCAAGAACCTATATTTGGACCCTGTTACCTGTACCCACACTATGGCTTCTGCAAACCCCCTGGTTCCTTGTTTATGCTTATATGAGTTGACCTATGGTGTTGGTATCTAGTATGGTTCTACTTTCTTTAGTAGCGACCGTTTTTATTCAACCGTATGTTACTTAGACTTATACATGCAGGAGTGGCAAGCCCGTCAACGGGAGAGGACTAAGGAATGGCAAGCGTATCGACAGAAAGAGGAAGCTGAGGAGGATAGAAGAACAAATGAATACAGGGAGATAGGCATGCGCCTGAAAGCATACCCACAGGAAGAAGTACGCAAAGCAAGGATTTTAGTTTCAAGTTTTATTAGAGCTGGTGGAGATATTGAAGAGGTAATCAAATAACACATCATGCTTTCTTAGAAAGTTGAAACCGTTGCCTCAATCTTCTGTCCCTTTCCCCCCTCTCCTGATGACAGAGCAGCTAGCCATGGTTTTGGGAAGTCATGGCATGTAGCCGAGATACTCTGAACAAAAGGCCATAAGCAGTCATTGTAGTAGTCAGCTCTCACCCATTTATTCAACTTTGCTACTTTTTCTTTACTTTTGTAAATTGCTATTTCTATTTGTAAATCACTGTTTCTATTACATTGCTGGATTTGCTTATGCCAACACAGAAGGGGTTAAGAGCACAATAAAGATCATTCAAAAATAGACACATGAAGTTTTGAGTTAGTATTTCGTTAAATTGAGTTCTGCTTACTAGAAAGATTTTTCGTTGGGGTAAAATCATGTTCTGAAATATGTGATTTTATAAATGATATGGTAATATAATCAAGTGCAGGAAATTGAGAAGGCTGCTGAAAGAGGAGAGCTTACTGAACTTGTTCTTATGGTGATCTGGAATCGACTCGATATTGCTCGTCGTGATGTATGTACAATTTCTGTTCTGAATCATTAGTCTGTCACTCTGCCTCTCTCCTATATACCTTTTTGGATTTACAGTTCAAGTTATTGTAATTTGGATTTTGAAGAATTTTTGGAACACGGATACCTGCTGATGGCCACTGGAATCTCAATGTCCATATGTTTTTCTCTTTTTTGTTTCTATTAATCTTTTCAGAGTTATCTTTCTATTGTCTCTCGTTTTTATGTTTATACCACTAACTATTACTTCATATAGTTACCTGCAAACATTGTTTTCAGAACTTTTACTGCTTATGAGTTGATCTTTAAGCTTTCTCAGCACAGATAGATACCTGAGACGTTCTCTTTCTTGTTACCTGTAATAATGTAAAAGTACTCTAAATTTTAGATATTGGGCGTGTTTTTTATGTCTTCAGGATGAGAGGGATGCCATCAGAAGCCTTGATCTCTTGTACAGAAGGGTAGAGGTAAGTGGCAGAGCAGCTGGTTCTCTTTCTGGAAAAAAAAAACTAGATTGAGTCCATTTTCATGTAAACTGATTATATTGATAACTCTTTTTTTCCCCTGCTTCAATGATCTATGAATACAGGCAGAGATTTTAAAGAGTGAAGCAACTCCTTCCATGAGACTACTCAATGAACTTCTTCATCTTCATGACGGAGGTGATGATGACAAGTGGTTAAAGAAATGTAGAAAGCGCATGCTTGAAGTTTTTCCAAGGGAGGACCCATTCACTCTGGTTTTTCCTGCTGGATTCAACATGGAGAAAGTATGTTAGTTCAAACACAAGTGATCTCGTTTCTTCACAAGAGATTGCAGGGTTGCATACAAGAATTTATTTAAGACCTGAAAACGAAATGTTTTTGCAAGGGATGTTAACTGCTTTTGACTTACATATGTCACCGTACTTAGATACTGCCGGCATGTTTCTTGATTTGCACCTCCTAATCGTGTTTAAAGTGTGTAATCTAAGGGTAACTAAGACCAAACTATCTATACTTAACATAATTATTGGTCAGCTTGTTTTGTCTTGCAAAACCTCTTTGTTTAAGTTGTAAATTTCAAAATCGTACAAACAGCAGCCTAACTTCTTTTTGTCGCAAATCGTAATACTAAAGAGTGGAGAAAACATTGCAACTTTGCAAGGCAACAATATTCTTGTGTCCGCTATAGCAGTTTAATTGAGTTAATAGCTGGGTTCTGGATTTATTACTAACTTTACCTTTTTGTAATACTAAAATCACTAATATGTTTTAAATATTATTTCCTTGTTTCGTCAGAAAGAGGGAAGGATTGAGCTGCCACCTCAGGACGATGATGTTCTTCTTAGAGTTGATTTTGTCAAGGAAGTCGATGAATTGCTGAAAGAGGTTCAAGCTGAACAAGAGAAGAATAAGCAGCAAACTGGATATGACCCGGAATCTGTTGCGACCATGTTGAAGCAGCAAGAGAAGCTGCAGGTCATACGTCAAGTGGAATCTCTCCTGGAGTTGGCAGCCTCCCTGAAATGGTGAGGTCTGAGGAGCATGAATGCACTATTATTCTCAGATGCATTAGAGCCATTGTCTGCACCTAATTCCCAACAAGTATAGCACCAAAGTCAGCAAGGGTGAATTTTCATTGTCTGCTAGCTAGAGACCATTAACCATTAAGGGTAGAGCCATTTCATTAATAGGGCACCAATGTACATTTGTATGTGTAGTGATATAGAAGAAGGTTTGCACTGTCGAGTGTTAATAGAAAGCCATATGCGCCATTGATGGTCCAACTCCAATTTTCGCCGTGACTACTGAATTCATTTTGAAGTTCGACCTTAACGAATTGAAGTTACTGTAATGGCAAAGGTGGTCGGGCATATTCACCTTGAACTAGATGAAGTTGCAAACCTCTATTGTATCTGTGTGCCGAGTCAAGTTGCAGATAAGGGTTATGAACTGTCAGGAGTTCACATGGACAAATCAACAAGACAGTGGAACATTAAAAAAGGTGTACGAGTACCTGCATTTATGCATGTTTTGCACAGCACATGAAGGAGTTGGGAAGTTGAAAATCAAAAAAAATTGGCCTGTACTCCATGTGCTCAGGGACCTGTGCAATGTTTGAATTAATGTATATACTCTTTTGTTGACGTTGGTTACCTCAAAATCAGAATGGACAATGGAGTATATGACATTATGCTTTTAGCATTGGAAGATTACCGTGACTTGGGAGACACAGCCCACTTGGACATTTAACTTTATAGTGCATTGTAACTTTATGCTGAAGATATTAACATCTAGAGGTAAAATAGTACTCTCTCTGTCCAGTAAATATAGTGTACATCTAGTTTTGACTCAAGTCAAATTTTTTTTAACTTTGATCAACAATATCTAAAAATTTATACTATTTCAAAGTAGGAGAGTTATATATTATGAAAATTCATTTAAAAACATTTTTATGTTGTCAACCCTTACGGTTTTCTAGATATTATTGGTCAAAGTTCAATAGGTTTGACTTAAGACAAAACTGAATTTACACTATACTTTTGACGGAAGGAGTACATAAATAACCATACATTTTACTTGCTGCTGAAAGTGTCAGTAGCTATTGACACAATATAATGAGTTGCATGTGAAACAAAAACATGGAAATGAAGAAAACTGTAAACCGCTTGTTCCCCTCAGAAGACAGTGTAGTGCATCTATTGCACCATCTCAGTTGTTGCAGGGTGATCAATTTTAACGTCTGATGGCTTTAAAAGGCTGAGAGGAGAGCTGCAGTGCGTTCATTCAGAGTTCTTGAGTGTTGATGCAGAAGCTAACCTACTGCAAAGGTGGGCGTCCGTGAGTGGCATGAAAAAATCGTAGACGTAGAGCCATATATAGGAATAGGAGGCACCAGGAATTTGCAGGATACTCCGAGGCTTTCTCTCACTGCCGGACGCAAAGGACAGGTCTAGGCCATTAGCTACGGAAGCAAGTTAAGCCACTGGGAAGAGGAACACCAGCCCACACGCATAGACAAACGAATCATTCTCTCTGCTCCATTTGTGAACTGCACCGCCTATCGACCATCGCCGTTGCGTGCGCCTTCCTTGCTTTGGCGCTCTCCCAGTCTCGTTTGCAGAGCCAATGGCCGAGTAGGTTGGGGGTTCCTGTTTCGTTATGTGCTTTCGAAATCCAACCTCGGCTCTAAAGAACTGGCTAGGGTGGCTAAGCATTCTAGGAACTGAAAATTTGAGATGCATTACTATCGTATCAGCACTAATTTTGGAGATTGGTTTTTCTTACTCGAACATGGAAGGCAAATGGAGAACAACAAACAGATGAGTCTATGATTCTAGGCTTCATTTCACGCACATTTTCATATGTTCCTTTCAATATGCTTTATAGATGAACACTCCAAGCAGTTTGAGCTCCTATGTCGACACGGTATGGAAACTTGTTTGTCACTAATTAAAGAAAATTCTAATCTTGATGATGTTTTCAATTATCATCCCTGGTGTGTTGCTATGGATAGGGATAAAGTTGGCATTTAATTCATCCTCCAAAGAACAAGAATGTCATAGGATGAAAATGGGTTGGTGTAAATACAAAAAGAAAGCTGATGGGATTGGGCTGGTCAACACTTTCTCGAGCGCAGACTGGGCTGGTTGCCCTGATGATCGAAAATATCTACGGGTGGTTTTGCTATCTTTCTTGGCCCCAATCTCATCTCATGGAGTGCAAGAAAGCAGCCCACACTGTCACGATCAAGCATGGAGGCTGAGTACAAAGCATTGGCAAATGCTACCACGGAGGTGATGTGGATTCAAAAGCTTTTGAGTGAATTAAGATTGCACATGCTCTAACTGCTTGTTTATGGTGTGACAACATTGGAGCTAAATATTTGTCAAAGAATCTGGTTTTCCATGGCTGTATGAAGCATGTTTAAATAGACTTTCATTTTGTGAGGGAACAGGTTGCTCTGAAGCTTCTTGAAGTACGGTTCATTCCGAAGATCAGTAGAAGATGACTTCACCAAACCTGTTTCAGCAGATAGGGTTGAAGAGTATTAAGTTGAGATTGACAAGGGGTGTTAGAATGTATACGTGTGCTACAAGTATCTAGCCTTCGTGTTGATATGATTGTTGTAGCAAGTTAGGAACATAGTTTAGATATATCTTTGTAACTCAAGTTGTATTGTCACGCTAGGAGTTTTTCCTAGCCTATTTAACACGAAGCCGTAAGCCGGAGAAGGCATTACGTTGCATCCAATCTCACACTACTCAAATAAATGTGCATCTTAATGACTTGTTGGCCATGAAGAGTATTGGCAGTTACAGAGTGCTGGGAGTGAGCTACTTCATTGCTTGTGCAAGGAAATGAAAATAAAGATGGTTATAAATCTTTCATGTCCTATGGAAGATAGTGTATGCAACGTGAATTACTGAACGGCAAATTATCTTGGCATAGCAGGTCCTTAAAAGGCTGCAGCGGGTAGCTTCAAGATTTGCATGTATTCGAGTTCAGGGAACTAGTCCTGAGGCAGAAGCTAACAGAGCGTCAAAGCCCACATGCATGGTCAATTGGGGCACGTCTGTATGTGGTGTTACTGTTGCAATTTGTGTGCAATCGCACATACAGGCTTTGTATAGGCACCAGGAATTGTAAGGTTACCACGTCGTCCAAAACAACCGTATGATAAACAGTTAGATGAGCATCTATTCGGCGTGTAGCAACATGTCAAAACCTCCTTGTTGCCATTTTCGTCTAGCAGATTACATAGCACCATGCGTCCAACTAGACATCTGCCGGTGCACAGCGGCACAGGTAATCATCCGGAATCTGTTGTTGAGGATGGTTTGTTTTCCTTCCGTTTGGTACCTCCTGATACTGAATTGACCTCTGAACGACATTAATACACCACTGAAGGAATAAGCGTGCAGCATATTCACCGCGGTCACAACGAGAGCAGCACAAAGGACATATTCTAGGTTGATGCTCCGGCCGCTGGACAGTACAGTCTATGCTGATCGCTAGTCTCAAACAATGTGGCGTTTGCATTCTTGTATTTTTATTATTAAGATACCGTTCTTTTGAATTATTAAGATATTCAAAGCGGTCTCCGTTGATGCAGTTTGATTAAAAATTTCAATTGAAATGTCTTTTATTGTAAGCAAATTAAATGGAAATTTTGAATAATTAAAAAACTTGAGGACGATTTCAGCGCTACATGACATGAATCATAACTGGATGCACTATCGTTGTTTTGTACATGCAAATTTCAGAAGCATTTAAACAATAATTACATACACGCTTCTCAAATATACCTATCACCATCCGCAGATGGCCGCCGTGGTTACCCATCTCAAGACCGTGTGGCTATGATGTCTTTTTCCTAGCGACGAGGATGCTGATATGAGAAAGAGGAAATAGAATTTCGATAGTGCAGTCACGAAATAAGGAACCTTGGTGACAAGAGGTGTAGCTCGAGTGCCACTTCGATCATCCGTTTATCAGGACCGGCGTTCGTAAATGTGCTCTGAACTGAAACTGAGACGGCATAAACTTAGCTAGAGCCACGTAGTACTGCACGCAGTTAGCTGCTAGATCTGCAGTCTATGCTCTCAACGGGCCTTTCATTTGACATGACAATAATTTTATAAAGAGAGAGAAGCTATGCCTTTCATTCTAATGAAAAGAACTTGGAATCTTTTTCTAGACAATAAAAGTGTATTGAGCATCTTTTCTTTCATTCTCCACCATTTGATCTAATCATATGCATCTATTTAATGTTCTAGCTATCTTATAAAACCGTGAAAATGAAAGTGTGCACTGAGATATGTTATTTCATTTCGCAAAATACGATTACAAAACTGATGTATCATGCTTGAAAAATGTGAAATGAAAGACTCCACTAAAACTGCCCTAAGCAGGTGATCTTTCAACTCCGTGTAGTTATGGCAGTAGAGCAGGCTGAGCAGCATATATGTACTACAGATCCATCGGGCTTGCTATAGGTAAAGTGAGACCAATGTGAACGTGATGCTATCTTCTACGGAAGCATGTGACAAATGAAAGAATAGTAGATTGGGAGACACCGGGAATTTACATCCATGCTGATCTGGTCAATATAATTACAAGAATACATGACTGTCTGCATGAAACTCATGATCATGGTGTATCCTGGTTAGCCATGTCGGCCGCTAGGGTGTGCCAAGCCAGACGGTAAACGTCCAACCTGCCACGTGATCCAACGACATCAAGCATAATGCATTTTTAAAGTCTATTTGGCCAAGTACTGTTGTCTAGGAAACATTCTGGCTACTAGATAGGGAACGGTATGTAGGAATAAGGAAAACGAATTTGCCTTATATAATCTTAAGCTATACTTATCGAGATGAAGAGCCTTGCTGTTTATCGAGGGGCCGAAAGATATGATAGCCGTGAAAGTGAAATGAACTCTGAAGGTTTATGTAAAGCAATTCGTCTGATCATTTTCAACCGGCTGAATAAGATATGTACGTACAAAACTAGAGAGAACCTCACGGAAGGAAGGCAAATTAGTTTGCTTGTAAAACAAAATAGGCGCCAACAAAATATATGATTCCTTCTAGAACTATAGGCTTGTAAGACATCCGGATAATACGGCATCGACAATACGGTTGCAAGTTGCAGGAGCGCTCGGTTGCAAGTTGAAGGAGTCGATGCCTTCTCATTTACCAGCTCTTGTAAGACATCCGGATAAGTTGCAACTTATTGGAACTAATGCCTTCTTAAAGTTGGTATCCACAAAGTTCTTATTTACGCTTGGAACTATGCGACCTTCATGTTGACATCAGAGACTAGGAAATAACCCTGTTTGATTCAAATAAAACACAACTATGCGCTTTCACCTGATAAGGAGACAATCCTGGCACTTGGTGTACTTTAGGATTAGACTCGCTTGAGAAGAAGCCTGGGAATGCAAGCGATGTATCAACCAAGCGTAGCCAAACGGATCCTTCTGCAAGAGCTGGTAAAGTAGCACTCGCTGATTCCTTGTTTGAATTGAAACAGATATACAAATCACCTTTGACTGTATCAGGCGCATTTTCACCCATCTCTGCGATTGGTATATTTTCTAGTTTTAGGAATTCTCGTCTCTGAAAAATGTCTCCACGCCGACTTCTGAGTGCAGTTAGAAATGAAATGAACCCAGTAACTTCCTTCACAAAGGTGGTCTTCAAGGCTTTCCAGTTCAGAGGCCCTCTATCCTTGTACGAGGTTGAACCAGCAGCAGAGTGTCCGCATTCATCTCCCATGTTCAGAACAGGAATACCAAGAGAAACAAATAGAATAAACAAGAAATTGCGTATCTGCCTGAGCCTTGTTTGAAGGACTGCATGGTTCTCTGATGGTCCTTCTTCACCGCAACTCCAACTGAACTCAGAGGCAAGCTCATCACTGCTGAAGCTCACCAGATCAACTAGAGTAAGTCCAGAGTTCCTGGATACATAGTTGAAACAAGATGCTGGGCCTCTGGATAAAAATAGATCCCCACTGCCACACAAACGTGTAGCAAGATCACTAATAAGTGCTTCTCCCTTCAAAAACTTACGTACATCAATAGAGAACCTTGTGTTGATCTCGGCCCATTTTTTCCAGTGAGGGAATGGAAATTGCACATTAGATATGTCAAGTGGAGACCAAGGATCTGCTATGATCTTTGTGTTCGCAAGAACCGGATCAAATGCAATGGCTTCAAGAAGGGGAGGCCTCGATAGGCCCTCTCCGCCTGGACCTTTGACAAGGAAAGGGGCATTGATGAAGCAAAACCCATCAACATGAAAGTCAAGCACCCAATGGCGGAGGCTGTCCAAAATCAACTTCTGAGTCACCGGATGATTGCAATTCAATACACTTGCCTTGCATCCAACAACCCCATCGGCAAAGTAATATGAGGAACTATCAATGCCACGGATTGATATCATCTGGCACTCTACTCCTCCTTCAGCAGTATGCGTAAAAACAACCTCCAACAGGACCTCAATCCCATTCCTGTGCATTGTCTTGACCATGTCCTTCATAGACTTGATAGCTGAAACACTGGAACATTCACTGCCATACATGCTCATCGGCGAAAAGAAATGGTAAGGGAAATAGGGCCCCTTCTCCTGATGGAACGGGAACACAGGCTCCAGCAAAACAGCATTGACACCAAGACGCCTGAAATGCCCCACCTTCGCAGCCAGCCCGGAGAAAGTGCCAGCGACATTGTCTGGCAGTCCACTCGACTTGTCCTTGGTGAACAAAGCCACATTTGCCCGGTACACCACCAGCTTCTCCAATGGCAAGCGCGGGTGGTTGTCCCTGCCCCAGTTGTAGCTGGGCGCGTTCGTCAAGGACGCGAGGCACTTCATGGACGGCACAGTGACCCCCTCGTCGTAGACAGAGGTGCCAGGGACGATTTCGCCGATCACCTTGGCGTACGGGTCGAGCATCGGGCGGTCAGTGCCGAACAGCCCGCAGCGGAATCCATAGCTGGCGTGCGCCTCCACGCTCTCCAGCGAGACGTGCCAGACATCGCCTGTCCGGTGGATGTACGGGTCGAGCTCGATCTCCAGCGCGGGCTGCTCGTCGCCGGCGCCGGTGCCGTACAGGCAGAGCGCGACGGCCTTGGCGCTCTTGCTGTACACCGCGAAGTTGGCGGACCCGTCGTCGGCGAGGGACAGGCCGAGCGGCGCGGGGCGGCCACGCCCGACGCCGACGGGGACGCGGAAGCTGGTCCCGCGGTGCGTCCGTATCTCCGCTCCCGCCCCCGCCGCGTCGGCCAGCAGGAACGAGACGTGGAACGGCGCGAGCGCCGCGTCGGCCGGGAAGGACA
>LAPY01000456.1:154932-178797 GCA_000970635.1 Eragrostis tef | reverse complement strand
CCGCCGGAGACGCCGGTGACTCCTCAGCCTCCGCCGCACCTGCCGGAGACGAAATCCGGAATAGACACATGGGACTATTTCTTCTCCATGGAGGAAGGGATGGCTTCAATCGGGCCCGACGACGATGAGATCATCCCGGAGCCGGAAGAGGAGAGGTATGTCACGCCATCTCCGCCACGCCGGTTTCCATCCCCTCCTCGGCCAGCTCCGATACCCCTGTCAGAGGAGTTTGAGGAGCCGCCGCAGACGCCGGAGATGGTCACGCCACCTCCATCATCGCTGCCGCCAAAACCCCCAAAGAATTCTTCCAAGAAAAAGAAGGGCAAGGGGAAGATGAAGGCGGCACACCATCAGCACACAGAGTCAGCGCCACCGATCACGCTGGGCGGTGGTGGGAAGGCGGCGAAGGCGGCCCGTCCTGAGATGCCGAGGGTAGACCTCCTTAAGGTGCTTGCCGAGATTGATGAGAGGTTCTTGAAAGCGTCGGAGAGCGCCGGGGAGGTGTCCAAGATGCTGGAAGCCAATAGGATGCATTACCACTCCAATTTTGTCGATAACCGAGGTCCGTTACTTGATTGCTCCTTGATACATGCAATTTTGGATGTTTTAGGCTGCCACGTGGTCGGCTTTGCGCTTGTTGTTGTGTATTTATCATAAAAATTTGATCTTTTTTGCTTGATGGTGACAGTGACATGATAGATTCTTTGTTGGAGTAGATAGAGGTCAAGGACCAGTGTCTCAATGGTTGGTAGTGGGGTTTCCATAAAAGTCAAGTGAGCTCCCACAGTCCACTATCCCATTTGCCCAGTAACATGGGGTTGCACAAGAGGTTCTTGTAATAACTAGCTGTTGGTAAAAGTGGTTTCCAGCGCAATCATTGATGTCAATTATTAGTATATCATATATATCTTGATGGTTTTTCCTTGATAAAATGTGAGTGTAAATTGGGTTTCATATTT
Source organism: Eragrostis tef (assembly GCA_000970635.1). Taxonomy (NCBI): domain Eukaryota; kingdom Viridiplantae; phylum Streptophyta; class Magnoliopsida; order Poales; family Poaceae; genus Eragrostis; species Eragrostis tef. The sequence goes on along the minus strand of LAPY01000456.1, from coordinate 177,838 downwards.
TAACTTCATACTAAACTTAGAATGCAAGCTCAGTTCTATTGTATGTCCGGTTCAATCTACAATTTAAATCATGGTATGTTTGCCCTGTGTGTATGATACATAAATCTTGCTTTTGATTGAATGCTATGATACGGTAAAGTTGCTACATGATGGACATATCAGACTAGACCTAGGGGTTTAGTTAGGAGCTACTGAAATTGACATCTATAAGACAAGGGATCAGAGGATAAGAAGATTCAAATTATTTACGAAGCACAAATCTGCAACTGGATTTCTTTTTGGATAAGAATGGTGGTACCTTAAATATTTGTATATAGAACTGTGGACAGGAATGGTTACCAGTTTACATGTTCTTGATTGTGATCCAATGATGCAAATGTTGGGTATTCCGTTTAGCGTACATGTAGGGAAGAATTAAGAATCATCATTTTAGACTGAGCGTACGTTACTATGCACTGTTTCATTAATTTTTCCCATAATACGACATCACGCAATGATTAGGTTCACATATGCAAAAGGCGCCTCCATGTTCAGCTTCTATGAGGTTACACAAGCTTCATATGTAAATTTCGCCTGTTTTTTTATGCCAATATATCAATTTTGTCAGCATCTATGCACTGGCCACCACTTCCCTGCATGATCAGGTGGCTGCTCTCTAGTTTAGCTAATACTGCCTACCCACTCTGACCCCCTTGTCCTCCTTCCCCTGCGCTCCCAATGCCCCCATCAATGGTACTTGGATACCTATATCTTTGAATTGTTCTTAATATGTAACAAAAATTAAATTAGGTTGCATGGTTAAAAAAGCCTTATGATTATATTATTATATATATGGGTCACTTCGTTCTACTCTCAAGTGTAGTTACTCCCACTTTGAAAAATCACCTTGGGCATTCCAGTAAACATTAGATGTCTTTAATATTTTTGGAATGTAAAATAGCTGACTGCTTGACATCCTTGTTTTAATCATGTTCACACAAATTTTTACAGGGCATGTTGATCATTCTGCGAGAGTTATGAAAATAATAACATGGAATAGATCCTTCAAAGGAATGCAAAATGGAGATGATGGGAAGGATGAATTTGAAAATGATGAATGGGAGACCTTGGCAACTGTAGTAGATAAAATCTTAGCATGGGAGAAAAAGCTTTATGATGAAGTCAAGGTACATTTCATTATTTCCTCTTGGTGTTCTGTATTTTTCGTTTTGCAACACAAACTTTTATGTCCTAGGCTGGTACTGCAGGAGTTTGTACTGATTCTAGCAAAACTTAAAATTCTTCTACAGCTATTGAGGTTTTGCTCATTTAACTACATTTTTATGAGATGAGAAGTAATGTTCAGTAGATCCCATTTACTTTGAAGTACTTTACTTTCCGAACAGAAGAACATGCAGAATTTGATCTGTACAACTACAAAATGATTACTGGGAAACGATCAAGACAATTAAAAAATTTGTTTACTGGGAAACTACTAAGACTGTTGAAAATTTTGTGTACTGGTAGCAAAGATATGTGAGTTGCTCCCGGAATGTCCTGCTTTTGTTCTTCATTGTGCTTTGTTAAGTGTGAAATTCCCTTATGACAAAGGATTAGAAACATATATATACAAGAGTAGTTGTGTGTTTTTAAGTTGAATTATCGGACCAATTATATTTTATTACAGAAGGATCAGGGAAATAATTTTAATAGTCAAATCTAATATATTCGTGTTACTGACATAATTGATTCCATATGCAAAAGGCGCCTCCATGTTTACACAAGCTTCGTATGCAAATTTTGCCTGTTTTTATGCCAATATATAAATTTTGTTAGCATGCCTACGCACTGGCCACCACTATCCTGCATGATCAGTTGGCTGCTGTCTAGTTTAGCTAATGCTGCCTCCCCACTCTGACACCCTTGTCCTCCTTCCCCTGCGCTCCCAATGCCCCCATCAATTGTACTTGGATACCTATAGCTTTGAATTGTTCTTAATAGGTAATAAAATTTAAATTAGGTTGCATGGGTTAAAAAAGCCTTGTGATTATATTATTATATATATGGGTCACTTCGTTCTACTCTCAAGTGTAGTTACTCCCACTTTGAAAAATCACCTTGGGCATTCCAGTAAACATTAGATGTCTTTAATATTTTTGGAATGTAAAATAGCTGACTGCTTGACATCCTTGTTTTAATCATGTTCACACAAATTTTTACAGGGCATGTTGATCATTCTGCGAGAGTTATGAAAATAATAACATGGAATAGATCCTTCAAAGGAATGCAAAATGGAGATGATGGGAAGGATGAATTTGAAAATGATGAATGGGAGACCTTGGCAACTGTAGTAGATAAAATCTTAGCATGGGAGAAAAAGCTTTATGATGAAGTCAAGGTACATTTCATTATTTCCTCTTGGTGTTCTGTATTTTTCGTTTTGCAACACAAACTTTTATGTCCTAGGCTGGTACTGCAGGAGTTTGTACTGATTCTAGCAAAACTTAAAATTCTTCTACAGCTATTGAGGTTTTGCTCATTTAACTACATTTTTATGAGATGAGAAGTAATGTTCAGTAGATCCCATTTACTTTGAAGTACTTTACTTTCCGAACAGAAGAACATGCAGAATTTGATCTGTACAACTACAAAATGATTACTGGGAAACGATCAAGACAATTAAAAAATTTGTTTACTGGGAAACTACTAAGACTGTTGAAAATTTTGTGTACTGGTAGCAAAGATATGTGAGTTGCTCCCGGAATGTCCTGCTTTTGTTCTTCATTGTGCTTTGTTAAGTGTGAAATTCCCTTATGACAAAGGATTAGAAACATATATATACAAGAGTAGTTGTGTGTTTTTAAGTTGAATTATCGGACCAATTATATTTTATTACAGAAGGATCAGGGAAATAATTTTAATAGTCAAATCTAATATATTCGTGTTACTGACATAATTGATTCCATTGCACAGGCTGGTGAGCTTATGAAGCTTGAGTATCAGCGGAAGGTTGCTTTGTTGAACAGACAAAAGAAGCACAATGCTTCTATCGAGGTTCTAGAGAAAACAAAAGCCGCTGTGACCCACTTGCATACAAGATACATAGTTGATATGCAATCAATGGATTCAACCGTTTCAGAAATTCAGCATCTCCGTGATAATCAACTCTACCCTAGGTTGTTGGATCTTGCTGACAGGTAATTTATCTGCAGTATACCCCCCCCCCCCTTTTAATCTTGCATATTATGATAGCTGGCTTTTCAGATGTGTTTTTAGGACTCTATTAATAGATCGACCTACCTTTCTACAATTATTTCCTTTTCTGTAGTTTGGTTGCATCGATTGTTGATGCACCAGAATACATCACTATTTTCTAGACTTTCTCAGTCCAGAAATCAATCAATATTGGGCTTGGGCCACATCATGGACACTTTCATGTTTCTTACCATGTATGGTTAGGCATTATGATATTTACTAGCATCATGTACTGTTGCTTGATTTGTTCTGTTTATTTAATGAACTTAATATGTTATCGGACCACTTTTATAATCTTTATTTGCTTCTATTTTTCAGGATGGCAAAAATGTGGGAGGACATGCACATGCATCATGCAAACCAACTAAAAACCGTGTTACATCTGAAGTCAGTTGATATTTCTGATTCCCATATTGAAACAAGTGCGCATCACCACAGCCACACACGTCAGCTACGTGAAATTGTAGAGAAGTGGAATACAAATTTTAATGATCTCATGAACCATCAAAAGGAATACATAAATGCTCTCTATAACTGGTTGAAGTTGAATCTTATACCCATAGAGAGCAGCTTGAAGGAGAAGGTAGCTTCACCACCCAGGATGCAGCAGCCTCCCATTAAGACTTTTCTTCAAGCGTGGAATGAGCATCTAACTAAACTGCCTGACGATCTTGCCAAGACTGCAATTGTCAGTTTTCGAGCAGTCTTGGACACGATATTAAGTGTTCAAGATGAGGAGTTGAAACAGAAGGCTCTCTGTGAGCAAACTCACAGGGAGTACATGCGAAGAAAACAAGCTTTCGAGGATTGGTATCACAAGCATTCGCAGCGCGGAAAATTCGATGTGGATCCAGAGAGTGGTGAGGGAACAGGCCATAAGGATGCGGTTACGGAAAGGAAATTTGCGGTGGAGAGTTTGAAGAGCAAGCTCAATGATGAGTTTGAAGCCCATAACAAGTTATCGAAGCAAGTCAGGGAAAAGTCCCTTTCTATCCTGAGGGCGCACTTACCTGAGCTATTCCGTGCGTTGGCTGATTTCTCCAACGCTTCTTTCGATATGTACTCAAAGCTGCGATTGATGTCATTGATGCAGGATCAGGGTAACTAGTTCAAGGATATGTACAGGATATAGGATTGCTAGTAATGTCACCCTCATATTTGTTGTAACGCTTATGTCGTTCCCCTACCCCCCTCCCTCCTCTTTTTGCAGTATGTGTAGTCCTTAAGATGAGGACAGTTAGGGATGGTGTCTGTTCATGTTTAATTTATTGAATTATTTGGGTACTTCAGCGTTGACTTCCTTAGTAGTTAGCTTGTGAGCAGTTAGTGTCTTTGTGTGGCAGATGATGAAAGTTTTCATCTCTGTACGTAAATGGCAAATTCTGTTAGTGATTTTGGGCTGTCTCCAGATTTCATGGGTGCACCTCAGCACCTCTGGAGGATTACATAGCGTAAGAGCACATACAGAGCCACAGAGGTAAGTTCCTTTCCTCTTGGTTTCATGATCTCAGGAATGTCATCCTTATGATCGCTCCTCATGATTTGTATTGCTGGCCCAATGCAGCTTGTCCCACATGTCAACAAGACAAGACAGCATACCATGAAGCCTCTCATTCAAATCATGGGACCTATTTTAGATGCGTCTTTGATCTTCTGGACCTTTTAGTTTTGGTGAATACGGAATTGTTGGCATGACAGGCTTGCAGCTTGAGGCTTGGAATGGGAGATGGGACATTGGGATTAAAAAGTTTTATTGTCCACCTCGCTGCCCTTCTCAGTTGGTTTTGGCTGGTACTGATCAGCACCACGCCACCACCGTTTTGGGGCGAGAATGGTGCTAAAACCTGAAGAGCGGAAGCGAACAAAAGAATGACAAAGGTCCTTGGCGGCCCATGCCTTTGTTGGTCCCTGTCCATGCGCGCCACCTCACCACACGTGCGTCTGTCCCTAGGACATACTGCTACACGACAGAAAAGGGCCGTAGCGCGTCTGTGCATCCATAGGGTCCGCCTGTTCACCAGTGTAAAGTTCGATCATTGATTCATTGATACAGACAAAGTAACATGCCAGAATAAACAAGATGAATGGTGCGCTCAATCCGTTTGTAAGGGTACTGCAGGAAGGTTATCCCCAATCCCCACTGAGCATGTTCCGTTTGTTCTCATGCCTACTCCAGAGTTCTCCTTTTGCCAAGAAACATTTCAGTGTACAGCGATCTTTTCGTCGGGGAAGTGTATAACCTCAAGTAAATGGAATGTTGTAACTATATATTCAGTTGCAATTTTAATAAGCCACTGTCAATGCCGTTTTAAACTGACATAGGCAATCTGAAGATAACAGATTGGGCAATCTATTTGTCAGTCGACTAGAATTATCATAGTTTTCAGTCGACAACAACAAAAATTGGGTTAGAATCTAAATGCTAGAATATGAAATTAGTGAAAGAATCAGATGGCTGAGATGTCGACTGAAATAACTTGTAATAATTAGTGGGTGGTTTCACTAATTTTCTGCCACCCACTAAGGAACACACACTCCTCGAAACAAGAAAGTAGTGACACACACAATGGTATTATATCTGGAGGTATAAGACGTTAATTAGCAAGTTTTCAAAGAAATCAAAATTATGGTATTTAGGAGATAAACAGAGGTGAAACAAGTCCCGAACAAGCATAATTGATACAATTGACCTCAATAGCAGACTGCCATCATATCAATTGGTACTCAAATGCAGACAATCTATATACATGGATGCTTTCTGGGCATTATACCTCAAGAATGAATGTGTTGATCTACTATGCATAAGCTGCAGCGGTTGCGTTGATCAATTCAGTAGAAGCCGAAGTGTATTGGGTGGGAGAAGCATATATATATAAATGGTAGATTGGTAGTGCATGATGCTACACACTTTGGGCTACCTGCCGCAGATGAGCATGGCAATGCACATCCTGATGATGTACAGCTTCCCCTTCTGCCGCTTCGCCGCGCTTCGCAGCCTCCCCAGCTTCGTCGAGCTCTCCTTCGTCTCCGCCATGTCGATCGCAAGTGGCTTGGTTGCGGAGATATATATACTCAGCTCCATTAAAGATGCTACAGTGCATGGAGAACGACTGGACGCCAGCATCTGCTCTGCAACGGCCCGTCCACTCTAGGTCTCTAGCAAGTGCACTGACGGGTTGCAGCTTGTTTTGGTGGTCATTTTTTTTCCCCCTCACACGTCAAACATGGGCCACACACGGGCTAGATTAAGTTCATTCACTCGTTGGAAGTAGCAGGTTGAAGGGCAAAAACGGCTTAGCTCAAGTCTAAAAGGCCCGGGCCACGGATCGATCTCAATTAACACATGATCAGCACATGTTGCGCCAGTTGAGCTGCTGCTAGCAAACCGACCTAAAGCATTCACCACCTCTATCCTGAACCAGGAGACCCGAAGTCTAGTTCATCACATCTCCGGGCTGCGTCTAGTAGCTGTCTGGTCATTCTTAAAGGACCGATAGCAAATCGATGTGATCGATCCGTATCCACTGAACGGCCACCTGATTCTACAGGTTCCAGTACCCCTGGTACAGCGACAGTGTACAACCCCCGCTCCACCACCATAGCTAGCTGCCAATGTATTTTTTTTTTTAGATAATGAGCTGCCAATGTATACACATACATGATCTTGTCCTTGCATGCGACCATCGTATAATTTGTCCCTTATACGGCTCATATCAATCACCTAATAAAGGAATGGCGCCTTTGCACCGGAAAATTTTAATTTGCCGAAGTACATGAACAGAACGTACTTGGAGTGTATTTTAGTGGACGGATCGATGCCAAGTTGCCAACCCACGAATATCGTGTCAACCAGGACAGCACACGTACGCTGATCGACCGTTGGCCGGACAGAAATCGGCAACTCCATGTAGCAGCAGGTCGACGTCGTGCCGCCTGCTGATTGGCGACATGTTGTTCTCGGCCGGCGACGTGCTCGCCCGCGCGCCACTCGCGGTGCATGGCCGTGAGACGTCGCTCGATCGCTCGTTCCCCGATCCCACGGATCCGGAGCAGTGCGCGCGACGCGACGCGTTCCGTACGATGGCGACGCCGGCCGCGCGCAACTTGCCCCGTCGACCTTGCCGGCCGCGCGTAAACGCGGCCCGGCCATCGCAACGCCCGCCACCCGGGGAACGGAAAGGCTCGTGTTGCCAGCTTGTCGATCGGCCAGTGTTTCAACGCGCGCGGCGGCTGATATCGTCCATGCATGCATGCTGTCATGCTGAGCTTTGGGATATATGGCCTTTTTGGGCTCCGCCGCACGTACCGTCTGAAGGGAAAACACTAATCACCGAGTGATACATTAGTATAATGAGAACCTGCAGTGACGCATGGCCTCAAAGAAAAGTGGCGAGCACAGCGACCCATCTCACTACAGACATGGCGTAGGGCAGGGCAGATACAAGTAGCGGGCACACTAACGCCAGCAAAGCTACAGGCTCTGAAGCAAGTTGCAGTGGCGGACGGAATGACGTCCACCATCGGAACTGAAGCTGCAGTGGCGGCCAGGTCACGTCTGTCCGTTTTTCTTTTATCGTCGTTGAGACAAGCAGACTAGCTAGCTAGTTCAATTCTGACCGGGAAACCTGTCCTAGCTAACGACAGGAAATCAAAACCGGAGGGAGTAGCAGACGGCTTATATTTGTGAGATTACACGTAAGCGGCGCAAAGAAATGCAGTGTCCTTGTCTGCCTGGCACCAGCTGAAGCAACGTTCCGGTGCTCTCCGTCGCTTGCGTCTTGATCAGCCAACAGTTTGTTCTTTTTGTATGTTTATGTTTGTGGAATTAATGGAAGGAAAACTCAATGTCAGTGTCGTCTGCTCTAATGTTAACGGGGCTCCATAATGGAACGTGCGATCATTCTGTGACGACAAAACTGATTGCGAACAGTTTTCGTTCCCTGCTGTGTCCTCTTCATTTCATTTCTAGCTAGTATACACAGTTTGGCGCAACTGTTAAGAGAACAGGTAAATCGCAGGTACCAAATCACGCAATGTAAAATTGCTTTATCACACGCATATCTATATAGACGACGACAGGCACAGAATCCCTTCATCACACTGACTTTGCACGCACGCGTCTTCGCCCCCGCGCGCATCAAGCATCCGTTCCTCTTTCTTTTGCGCCGGCTCGCGGCATGCACCTGAAGCAAGTATACGCCACGTCACGTCATTCTCACGTGCCTGCTCAAGCAACAAGTTAGGCCTCGGAATTACCGGGCCTTCTTCCTGGTCTTTCCCTGCTTCTTCTTGGCTGCAATCATGTGAGCATAGCAGGCCGAAAGTTAAGCTTTGTCAAGAATGCAGGGGCGAGCGAGAGCCCAGCTTCGACTCAGGAGGATTCGCGAATGCGCGGGCGGTATTACCAGCCCATACGCGCCTCGCGGCCCGAGGTGGGGGGCTGGCTAAATTTTGCGCGGCGGCGGCGGCAGGGCACCCTCGTTTCTCGAGAGCTAGTTGCGTTTGGGGAAAATCTGCAGAATCGCGGTTCGCGGGGTACGTTCCGTCAGGCAGGTGGGCGTGCCGGGCGGGGTTCGAAGAGGAGTTCCGGTCTCGCAGTCGATCACCAGACATCTCGCACCCAGCTCGTCCGGGACCTGTAATTTTGCATTCAATCACTGGCCGTGATACGCTTGTCGATCGCAGTGCTTCCACCGCGATTCGGTAGCTGCGATTTTTTGCATCCTTGCGGCCGTGGACGAGAGGGATCGGCGGAGCTAAAGTGTGCTCCGTATCCGCCGGTATACATGAAGCAAACACAGTAGTAAATTAAGCATATCATACATTGGTTGCTGCAGCCGCAGACGAGCAGGGCGATGCAGGCCGCGATGATGTAGAGCTTGCTCGTCTGCTGCGGCGCCGCGCTCCGCACCTTCTCCAGCTTGTTTCCCATGGCGCGCGCGCGCTGCCCGTGGAGTTGGATCACGACGATGGCGTTAATTACTCTCACACCCCGCGCCCGAGAACTTTATATACCGCTTGGATTGTCAAAGAGGTTTGGAACTGTGCGCGCCTGACGCTGCGCGGCCAGTTGAGATCCACCCCGATCCATCTGGCTCGCGTCGCGGTCCGTCGATGGAGGCGCCCAACAGCGACTGACGCAGGTGGTGCTACGACAGGCTCCACTGCAGCAGCTAACCGGCCTAGCACGATGGGGCAGAGTGTTCTGTAGCCTGACAGCTAGCCGGCACGAGCGAACGCGAGAGCTCCAGGGCTCCATGGTCACTTCGGTTTACTGTCACCAAAAATTGGAAAGGGATCATGTGCAAACAAGCATATGGCTCGTAGGTTTCCATTACCAACGGAGCCTTGTCCAGGCATCGTGGCGCGTCTGGCAGCCGCGCAGACGGAGGTTCGCTAGCGGGGCGTGTGTTACTGGACAGAGACAAGCTGAAGCCGGGCATCCACAAGGTTTACGCATGTTGCAAACAGAGTGCTTTAGCCGCCAGAATTTTTGCGAAGTAGCCGCCAGAATTTCTATTGTGTGAATTTGACTGAAATGTGCTTACTGGTGAATGGTGATGCGTGCACATCAATGTAAATTTGCTCCGGTGAAAGCCTCAAAATGGTGCAGGTTTTTAGTCTGGCAGGGGAGGTGCCCGCTGCTCCTCAGACTCCAGCTGTGCATCCAGTGTCAATTTCAAGGGAATGGAGTTTCACCACGTGGACATGTGGATAGTTTAGCCACATTTGGAACTCGGCGAAGAAAATAAAAGCATGGAGAACCCACATTTGAGCTGTTTGTTCACAAAAATAATACGTAAGAATTGATCTTGATTTTCTAAGACCTGACAACGGTTTCGCTAGATAAGGATACACTCACTCACAGAAAATTCAAATTTTTGTACCCCGGTTTGCTCTGTTGACTGTTGAACAATTGACATTGAACACAATTTTCTTTGGAAGCGCATCTGTGACTTAAAGCCCTTAGAATATCATTTTTATACCAACATCGAGGTAATCTGTTATTTGGTGTTTTTGAGACTCAACTAGTTGTCACTTCCGCCTTCAGGGATTATAATCGTTTCACATTGGAGCCCGTTTCGGAGTCTCCTCCAGAAGGGGGAACAAGCAATGCACGCTGCGTGCTCTCGCCTGGATGCAATCACAATGGATATCCATGAAGTGATTAGATGATTTATTCAACTCTTTGGTTGCTTTATTCAACTCTTTGGTACAGCAAAGGCAAATACATCACTTGACATAAAGACCGGGACATCTTTCATTTGCTTGATAAAATAGAACTTTTTTATCTAAAAAAAGATTAAAATTGTTTTCATAGAAAAAAGAATCCAACCAATGTAGCCAGTTGGAAATAAGACATTTTGGGGTCCCTTTTTTTGCTGCAAATATATTTAATCTTCAAAAATGAATGGACAATTCAGATTTCATAAAAAAAACTTATTCAAATTCATACGGTACGACCAAAATTCAATTTGAACTTATAAGGTCGATGTTGTTTGGTTGAATATGAAACAATTTCGCCCTTCCAATCTTGCAAGACATCACTAATCATATACTCTCCCTTAAGAACAAAAAAAACTTCATAAAAAGAAAAGAAAATAAGCCTTATCTGAAGTTGCAAGAACGAGTGACAAGACCGAGTCTTGACATCCCAATCATGTGCTCGCGCGCTCATGCTCTGCACCTTGTTTCAGCGTTGCACCGAGATGATTCGGAATTGAATAGAAGGCTTTGTTTGGGAAAGCTTTGGAGCTTTTGCTTTCTCATGAAGCTCCAAAAGCTAAAAGCTCTCCCAAACGGGATCGATTCTATAAGGGAGAGTTCCCTGTCGACTCCACATCATTCATCATTTTAAGATGTTGATAAAATCTTTTTTTTGCATATGTTATTGTCAACATGCACCAACATTTTACTCGGAGTTCTTTCATGGTACCAAACAGTATCCTTGCACCCGAACGATTAAGAATAGGCAAATCGCAACTGCCAAATCAAGCTATGTAATTGGTTTATCACATGGATATACTCCCTCCGTCCTAGATATAGGGTGTTTTGGGTTTGGTCAAAGTCAATATTTGCTCATTGTAAAAAAAATCAATCAACGCAGTCTGGCAGGGGAGGTGCCCGCTGCTCCTCAGACTCCAGCTGTGCATCCAGTGTCAATTTCAAGGGAATGGAGTTTCACCACGTGGACATGTGGATAGTTTAGCCACATTTGGAACTCGGCGAAGAAAATAAAAGCATGGAGAACCCACATTTGAGCTGTTTGTTCACAAAAATAATACGTAAGAATTGATCTTGATTTTCTAAGACCTGACAACGGTTTCGCTAGATAAGGATACACTCACTCACAGAAAATTCAAATTTTTGTACCCCGGTTTGCTCTGTTGACTGTTGAACAATTGACATTGAACACAATTTTCTTTGGAAGCGCATCTGTGACTTAAAGCCCTTAGAATATCATTTTTATACCAACATCGAGGTAATCTGTTATTTGGTGTTTTTGAGACTCAACTAGTTGTCACTTCCGCCTTCAGGGATTATAATCGTTTCACATTGGAGCCCGTTTCGGAGTCTCCTCCAGAAGGGGGAACAAGCAATGCACGCTGCGTGCTCTCGCCTGGATGCAATCACAATGGATATCCATGAAGTGATTAGATGATTTATTCAACTCTTTGGTTGCTTTATTCAACTCTTTGGTACAGCAAAGGCAAATACATCACTTGACATAAAGACCGGGACATCTTTCATTTGCTTGATAAAATAGAACTTTTTTATCTAAAAAAAGATTAAAATTGTTTTCATAGAAAAAAGAATCCAACCAATGTAGCCAGTTGGAAATAAGACATTTTGGGGTCCCTTTTTTTGCTGCAAATATATTTAATCTTCAAAAATGAATGGACAATTCAGATTTCATAAAAAAAACTTATTCAAATTCATACGGTACGACCAAAATTCAATTTGAACTTATAAGGTCGATGTTGTTTGGTTGAATATGAAACAATTTCGCCCTTCCAATCTTGCAAGACATCACTAATCATATACTCTCCCTTAAGAACAAAAAAAACTTCATAAAAAGAAAAGAAAATAAGCCTTATCTGAAGTTGCAAGAACGAGTGACAAGACCGAGTCTTGACATCCCAATCATGTGCTCGCGCGCTCATGCTCTGCACCTTGTTTCAGCGTTGCACCGAGATGATTCGGAATTGAATAGAAGGCTTTGTTTGGGAAAGCTTTGGAGCTTTTGCTTTCTCATGAAGCTCCAAAAGCTAAAAGCTCTCCCAAACGGGATCGATTCTATAAGGGAGAGTTCCCTGTCGACTCCACATCATTCATCATTTTAAGATGTTGATAAAATCTTTTTTTTGCATATGTTATTGTCAACATGCACCAACATTTTACTCGGAGTTCTTTCATGGTACCAAACAGTATCCTTGCACCCGAACGATTAAGAATAGGCAAATCGCAACTGCCAAATCAAGCTATGTAATTGGTTTATCACATGGATATACTCCCTCCGTCCTAGATATAGGGTGTTTTGGGTTTGGTCAAAGTCAATATTTGCTCATTGTAAAAAAAATCAATCAACGCTAGTTTTGACCAACAATATCTATAAAAATAAAATATTTTAAATAGATGAAGTTATATGCTATGATAGTTGTTTTATAGTGTATCTAAGAATATAAATTAGATTTTGTATTTTTTTAATATTTTGCTATTTACAACCAAAGTTTATAAAGTTTGACTTTGACTAAAGTATTTAGGGACGGAAGGAGTATATATAAGGGCATATTATCCCTTCGTTACATTGACTATTCTGTAATGTCCGGTCCAATTGGAAGGCTTGTTGCGTGCCAAATTACCGGACCTTCTTCCTGGTCTTTCCTTGTTTCTTCGCTGCAATCAAGTCATTGCACGCCAAAAGTTAGCTTTGTTGCAAGGAAAATGAAGCTAGCCAAAGCCCGCCTTTGACTCGGGCTAAATTTTGCACGGGATAATGTTGGCCAAGGTGGAGCGCTGGTTAAATTTTGCGCTGAAGTGGTGAACGAGGTCGTTGCTCAAGCTGTTGCGTTTGAGTCTTTGAGATGCACACGAGAATGCTAGCGTTTTGAGTAAATCACCTGGATCGGGGGCTTCTGTCAGGCAGGTGCGTGCATGGCTGCGTGCCCGCCTGATTATTGAAGCGGTTATTACATAAGACCCGAAGGACCGACACGGAATATAATAAAAAAGAAAACAAAAGAAACAAATCAAAAAAAAGGGGAAGAAACGGCTAGCAGAAACCAACTAGCTTTTATAGGGCCTACGAGTTATCCTCCACAACATCATATTTAGAGACGACCTTAGTCTCAGGAGACAGCGACTAGTTGGAGAGCTTGGACGACCTTAGTTCCGCTTCTTCCAAATCTCCAGAGGACCAAAAGAAAGACGAGGTAAAAGGTACTTGATGGAGGCAAACCATCATCGCGGGAACACGCGGATGACCAAGGATTTGGGTGTGCTCTTGAGCATTGCAATTAATGCAATATGCGAACTCGACCCAGAACACCACCTACAAGCATGACCAAAGCGACCTTAAGCAACTTTGTGACCAAGGCCAAGGCAAACGCCTCCACCATCCGTAGCACGGCACACGTACAGCATGCCACACATGTACACAACCGACGACCTTGTAAAGGTTTGCTCCTCCCTGAGAGGATGCGAAAGCTTGCTAACTTGACCTGGAACACGACCTAAAACGGTAACACGACCTGGAACACTGAAAGAACGACCGCTAACTCAGACCTTTACATATACTACTAAAGTGCTGTACATGCCTTTTGTATAATGCAAGCAGCACTCCAGTACATGTTTACTATGTACCGGCACAAGAGGAGATATGGAAATTGGAAAACGACGACGGAACGTTTGAAAAACGCTACTATGTATGCGATGGTACGTTCATGAATGCGCAAACACACGTAGTATGCACGTACGCTTTGGGTTGCTGCAGCCGCATACGAGCAGGGCGATGCAGGCCGCAATGATGTAGAGCTTGCTCTTCTGGTGCCGCGCCGCGCTCCGCGCCTTCTCCAGCTTCGTCTTGTTCCTCATGGCGCGCGGTCCGTCAATTTTTGTTCAGTTATTACGAGGATGCAGCTGCTGGTTTCGTCGCACGCCAACTAACTTTATATACGCTTGGATCATTGTGGGATCACAACTGTTCCAAACTTCCATTGCCTGATTTTTTTATGTTGTGCGGCCAGTTCCGCTCCACCCCGATCCATCTCGCCCGCGTCGTTGTCCCTCCATCCAGGCGACGACAGCGACTAACCGGGCGGCGATCCGTGGCGGTGCAGGTCGGCAGATGGTGCTACGACAGGAGCCATTGCAGCAGTCAACTCACAAACGATATGGTGACATGGTTCCAAAAGATCTCCAAGCCCACTTCGTTTCACCAGAAGGAAAAGGATCATGTGCAAACAGGCACGGCGGCGCAGGTCGGCAGATGGTGCTACGACAGGAGCCATTGCAGCAGTCAACTCACAAACGATATGGTGACATGGTTCCAAAAGATCTCCAAGCCCACTTCGTTTCACCAGAAGGAAAAGGATCATGTGCAAACAGGCACCGAAAGGCCAGCACACGAGTCTACGGGCCAGAATGGGTGTGATGGGCCAGCGTGTGGTGTTGGGTCTAATAGTTATAAGTAGCTGAGAGCGCGAGAGAGAAGTCATCTATCAATTGAGTTGTAACAGAATTCCTTCTTCTTCCTCAAGTAAACAGAGTTGCTTCCGTTCCCCATTTCCCTTCTCTGATTCTATCTCCATTGCTTGCTCGTCGAGACCTTCCTTCTCCTGTAGGTCGCTAACATCTGGTATCAGACTCACCGGTCCTTGGATCTGGAGGATCACCACCACTACACGAGACTCGCGAAGATGTCCGGCGCCATCGACTCCAACATCAAGCTCGCGCTTGAAGCGCAGTCCAAGACGTTCCTAGAGGAGTTGAAGTCCCAGTTCGCGGTGCAGGACGAGCGATGGACGGTGAAGCTAGCTGCGGCGGGGAAGGAACAGGCAGACCGCGTCGAGGCGCTGGAGAACGCCGCCACTGCGTTCGACACGAGCTTCGCCGAGTGGAAGCCGGAGATCGAGTCGACGGTCACCTCCGTCAAGCTCGAGGTCGCCAAGCTCAACAAGTTCTTCGTCCGCGAGGCGCTTGACCAGTCTCTCAATCAGGCTGGGATCCTCAAGGTCGCGTCAGCATCTGCCTCCGCGCCACCTCAAGCCGGCGGCAGCTCTGACGGCCCCGATGGGCACTGCGTCGACACATCTCACCGGGACTGTGGGTTTGGCCGGGTCTTCACCCAAACCCATGGCCCTGTCAAGGGTACGTCCAATCCGCCCTTACGCAAATTCTCTCCTCAATTTGACAATTTGGATGCTAGATCTCATCATTCTAGTGGGATTGGATCTCGTTTCCCTACTGGCAAGTTACCTAAGATGAATTTCCCCAAGTTTGATGGTGAAAATCCCAAGCTATGGAGATCTAGGTGTGAGAATTATTTTGAGATGTACATGGTAGACTCTAGCATGTGGGTTAAGATTGCATCCATGCATTTTGAGGGATCTGCTGCTCGTTGGCTTCAGTCTTCTGAACGCCGTGTTCGTTCTGCTTCATGGGATGATCTCTGTCGTTGGATTCTGGAGAGGTTCGGTCGTGACAAACATGAAGCACTGATTAGACAGCTGTTTCATATTAAGCAGTCGGGCACAGTGCTAGATTATGTCAATCAGTTCTCTGAATTAGTTGATCAGTTAAATGCTTACGAGCATTCTAACGATCCTGTCTATTATACTACTCGTTTTGTGGATGGGTTGAGTCCAGACATTAAATCTGCTATAATTGTTCAGCGACCGAAAGACCTGGATACTGCTTGTTCTTTGGCATTGTTGCAGGAGGAAGCAGATGCTGCGAAGAAGCGCGAGTTCAGAAGCAGAGACCATTCATTTCCTACTCGCGCCCCTCCCCGCACTGCTCTACTGTTGCCTGCGCCACCCAGGCGGGATGTATCACTGGTTGGCAGCAACGCTGAAGACAAAAGGACTCTGGAAGCCGCTTGTGCTAATTCTTATGATAGCAAATTGGCTGCTCTACGAGCTTACCGCAGATCCAAGGGACTCTGTCAATTATGTGCTGAAAAATATGTCTGTGGACATAAATGTGCTTCTACAGTATCTCTCCATGCTATTCAAGAAGTGTGGGAATTATTTCAGTGTGATGATTCTGCCTCTGAAGAACAGAAAACCACTGAAGAAACAGATCAACTGTTCTTGGCTATCTCTAAAGAGGATATTACTGGCAATGAAACGGCCAAGACACTCAAAATTCAAGGGTCCATACAAGGTATAGCAGTTACTATTCTGGTTGATTCTGGCAGCACCAGTTCCTTTGTCGGTGCATCTGTTGCCTCTCAACTCACAGGTGTTACTCCAATGGCTAAACCTGTGAATGTTAAGGTTGCAAATGGAGGAATCATCACATCCAATTCTGAACTGGTACAATGTGAATGGCAAGTTCAGGACTGCACTTTCTGTTCTACATTCAAGATATTGCCTCTTCAATGTTATGATGTTATAGTTGGGATGGACTGGTTGGAAGCCAATAGCCCAATGCACATTGACTGGGTCAACAAATGGATTTCTATTCCATATCTCAACTCAACTGCCATGTTACAGGGCATTGCTCCTTCTGTTCCTGAGTTTTCAGTGATAGAGGTCATTCTGGTCAGTGAAGAAGATGTTGGTGAAGTTTTGCTGACTGAGCTACCTGTACCTGAACATGTTTCTCAACTGTTAGATGAATTTGCTCACCTGCTTGAACCACCAACTGGTCTACCTCCTAGCAGGTTGTGTGATCATACCATACCACTGATTGCAGGAGCTCAGCCTGTCAACATAAGACCTTACAGGTTTCCACCTGCATTAAAGGATGAAATTGAGAAACAAGTGTTGGAAATGTTGAACAATGGTACCATTAGACCTAGTAACAGTGCATTTTCTTCTCCTGTGTTGCTAGTCAAGAAGAAGGACAAGACATGAAGGTTCTGTGTGGATATAGACACCTCAATGCACTAACTGAAAAGAGCAAGTACCCAATGCCAATCATTGACGAGTTACTGGATGAGTTAGCAGGCGCTTCCTGGTTTTCTAGTTTGGATCTCACAGCCGGTTTCCACCAGATTCCTATGCAGCCTGGAGAAGAGTATAAGACTGCTTTTCAAACTCATGTGGGTCACTTTGAATTCAGAGTTATGGCCTTCGGTTTGACTGGAGCTCCTGCAACATTTCAGAAAAACATCAACAATACCTTAGCACCACTTCTCAGGAAATGTGTGTTGATATTCTTTGATGACATTTTAATTTACAGCAAGACTTATGAAGAATTCAACATCTCAAAGAAGTCTTTATGTTGCTAACTCAGGACAAGTGGAAGGTTAAACTGTCCAAGTGCTCATTTTCTCAGAATGTTGTTTCCTATTTGGGTCATGTGATTAGCAGTGCTGGAGTATCCACTGATCCAAATAAAATCTATGCTATCAATACCTGGCCTACCCCTACTAATGTGAAGGAGTTAAAAAGCTTCCTTGGGTTAGCTGGCTACTACAGGAAGTTTGTTAAGCACTATGGCATCATCTCTCAGCCTCTCACTAACTTAAGAAAAACACCTTGTTCATATGGACCAATGATCATGAAGTGGCTTTCAGCACCCTCAAACAAGCTTTAGTAACAGCACCTGTTCTGGGTCTACCTGATTTTAGCAAACAGTTTGCACTAGAAACAGATGCAAGTGCTTACGGAGTTGGAGCTGTGTTGTTACAAGGTGGCCATCCTCTAGCATATATGAGTAAATCTCTGGGTCCCAAGTCTAGAGGTCTTTCCACCTATGAGGAGTACATGGCTATTCTTCTAGCTGTACAACAGTGGAGATCATACCTGCAACAAGGTGAATTTCTCATCTATACAGATCACAAAAGCTTGT
Source organism: Eragrostis tef (assembly GCA_000970635.1). Lineage (NCBI taxonomy): Eukaryota > Viridiplantae > Streptophyta > Magnoliopsida > Poales > Poaceae > Eragrostis > Eragrostis tef. The sequence goes on along the minus strand of LAPY01000456.1, from coordinate 159,583 downwards.
CCATGTTAAATAAGCAGAGGCTTCATACAGTTTGGCAACAAAAGGTTTTCTCCAAACTTCTGGGGCTACAATATAAAGTGATATACAAAAAGGGCACTGAAAATAGTGCAGCAGATGCCTTGTCCAGAAGAACACATGAGACACAGGAAGAGGTTTGTGCTATTTCTGCTCCTGTGCCCAAATGGATTGAAGATGTTCAAGCTAGCTATGTTCAGGACACAGATGCTTGTCAGATGATCACCAAGCTGTCTGTGGTTCCTCTTGCAGTACCCAAGTTCACACTAAAAGATGGCATTCTGCGATATAATTCCAGAATTTGGATTGGTTCCAACCCTGAACTGGCTTCTAGAATCATTTCTGCAATGCACAGCTCAGCCATAGGCGGCCATTCTGGCGCCCCAGTTACTTATCGCAGAATTAAACAACTATTTGCTTCGAAAGGTTTAAAGACTGATGTTCATCAGTTTGTCCAATATTGTGCAGTTTGTCAGCAAGCTAAGCCTGATAGAACTCGTAATCCTGGGTTACTACAACCACTCCTAATACCCACCTCTTCTTGGGATACTGTCTCTCTTGATTTTGTGGAAGGACTTCCTAAATCTGGCTCCTCTAACTGTATACTGGTGGTGGTAGACAAGTTCAGTAAATATGCTCATTTCATTACCATGTCTCACCCATACACTGCTAGTACTGTTGCAGCTTTATTTATGAACAATGTGTATCGGTTACATGGTATGCCAGTGGCTATCATATCTGACAGAGACCCCATATTCACCAGCACATTTTGGGAAACATTATTTGACCTCACTGGTACTGAGTTGAGGATGAGTTCTTCATATCATCCCCAAAGTGATGGGCAGACAGAAAGGGTGAATCAATGCATGGAAACATTCCTCAGGTGTTTTGTCAACGCTTGCCCAAACAAATGGAAAGTGTGGCTTCCTTTGGCTGAGTTCTGGTACAACACCAGCTTCCACTCAGCTACTGGTCAGTCACCATTCAATATCCTGTATGGCTGTGAACCTCGCCATTTTGGCATTTCTTCTGCAGAAAACTGCACCAATGCATCTCTGTCAGAGTGGCTGAAAGAACGTGAGTTGATGACCAAATTGGTGCAGCAACACTTGGAGAGAGCTCAGTCTCGTATGAAACGACAGGCTGATAAAAATAGATCTGAACGAAGCTTTGCAGTTGGAGATTGGGTGTATATGAAACTTCAGCCATATGTTCAGTCAACTCTGGCTACAAGACATAATCAGAAGCTTTCATACAAGTTCTTCGGTCCATTCCAAATCTTGCAGAAGATCGGCTCAGTAGCATACAAACTGGCCTTGCCACCATCCTGCTCCATCCATCCAGTAGTGCATGTTTCTCAGTTGAAAAAAGCTGTGGGCTTCCAACACAAGCAACCCTTGCCTGCTGCAGATGTCGAGCTCCAAGTGCCTGAGGCTGTGCTGAGGAGGCGCATGATTACAAAAGGTAACCAATTGATTTCTCAGGTGCTGATCAAGTGGTCCCATATGTCTAGTGGACTGGCTACCTGGGAAGATGAGGTCGCGCTGAAGCAAAAGTTTCCTGCTGCACCTGCTTGAGGGCAAGCAGGTGATAAAGGAGGAGGGAATGAACTGGCTTCTAGAATCATTTCTGCAATGCACAGCTCAGCCATAGGCGGCCATTCTGGCGCCCCAGTTACTTATCGCAGAATTAAACAACTATTTGCTTCGAAAGGTTTAAAGACTGATGTTCATCAGTTTGTTCAATCTTGTGCAGTCTGTCAGCAAGCTAAGCCTGATAGAACTCGTAGTCCTGGGTTACTGCAGCCACTACTCATACCCACCTCTTCTTGGGATACTGTCTCTCTTGATTTTGTGGAAGGACTTCCTAAATCTGGCTCCTCTAACTGTATACTGGTGGTGGTAGACAAGTTCAGTAAATATGCTCATTTCATTACCATGTCTCACCCATACACTGCTAGTACTGTTGCAGCTTTATTTATGAACAATGTGTATCGGTTACATGGTATGCCAGTGGCTATCATATCTGACAGAGACCCCATATTCACCAGCACATTTTGGGAAACATTATTTGACCTCACTGGTACTGAGTTGAGGATGAGTTCTTCATATCATCCCCAAAGTGATGGGCAGACAGAAAGGGTGAATCAATGCATGGAAACATTCCTCAGGTGTTTTGTCAACGCTTGCCCAAACAAATGGAAAGTGTGGCTTCCTTTGGCTGAGTTCTGGTACAACACCAGCTTCCACTCAGCTACTGGTCAGTCACCATTCAATATCCTGTATGGCTGTGAACCTCGCCATTTTGGCATTTCTTCTGCAGAAAACTGCACCAATGCATCTCTGTCAGAGTGGCTGAAAGAACGTGAGTTGATGACCAAATTGGTGCAGCAACACTTGGAGAGAGCTCAGTCTCGTATGAAACGACAGGCTGATAAAAATAGATCTGAACGAAGCTTTGCAGTTGGAGATTGGGTGTATATGAAACTTCAGCCATATGTTCAGTCAACTCTGGCTACAAGACATAATCAGAAGCTTTCATACAAGTTCTTCGGTCCATTCCAAATCTTGCAGAAGATCGGCTCAGTAGCATACAAACTGGCCTTGCCACCATCCTGCTCCATCCATCCAGTAGTGCATGTTTCTCAGTTGAAAAAAGCTGTGGGCTTCCAACACAAGCAACCCTTGCCTGCTGCAGATGTCGAGCTCCAAGTGCCTGAGGCTGTGCTGAGGAGGCGCATGATTACAAAAGGTAACCAATTGATTTCTCAGGTGCTGATCAAGTGGTCCCATATGTCTAGTGGACTGGCTACCTGGGAAGATGAGGTCGCGCTGAAGCAAAAGTTTCCTGCTGCACCTGCTTGAGGGCAAGCAGGTGATAAAGGAGGAGGGAATGTCAGGTCCTCTCCTGTGCCGGATGATGAACAGAGTGGAGGAAGCACTGATGGGCCGGAAGCAGCGAAGCGCAGGAGGAGTTCACGCGCGCGAAAGGCCAGCACACGAGTCTACGGGCCAGAATGGGTGTGATGGGCCAGCGTGTGGTGTTGGGTCGAGAACTGTAATAGTTATAAGTAGCTGAGAGCGCGAGAGAGAAGTCATCTATCAATTGAGTTGTAACAGAATTCCTTCTTCTTCCTCAAGTAAACAGAGCTGCTTCCGTTCTCCATTTCCCTTCTCTGATTCTATCTCCATTGCTTGCTCGTCGAGACCTCCCTTCTCCTGCAGGTCGCTAACAGACTGAAGCCCGGGCATCCACGAGGTTTATGCTTGTAAGCATGCTGCAAACAGAGTGTACAGCGTCACTGAATTTCTGTGGTTTATCTGTATTTGATTGAATGTGCTAATGGACCAATGGTGATGCATGCACATCAAGGCATAGTAAATTAACATTTCCACTGGTGAAAGTCTCAACGTTTTGCGGATTTGTAGTCTGACAAAGGAAGGTGCCAGCCCCTCTCAAAACTTCGGTATCCAGTGTGCAGTGCCAATTCCAGGGAACAGAGTTTTACCATGTGGGTTACCTTGGTGAATGTATGGAGAACCAAATTCGAGCGTCAGTAACCAAGTAAAATAATCTCCCCAATGTCATATCAAACCCCAATGTTGTTTGGTTGAATGCATTCATCTCCATCCAATCAAACCAGCGTCAGTAACCAAGTAATACATACGAAACATAAAGAGGGAAATGAAAGCACTCCTTCAGTATGTTAATGGTTGACGTTCAGACAATAGTGTGTTTTTAGTTTGTTCTCCCTGTCTGAAACGTCAAGAACTCCCGAGGCCGTATGGAGTAAGCCGTACCTGAAGCTGCAGGAACAAATGACGCGGCCGAGTCTTGCCATCTCCTCCTGGCTGTCCGATCCTGTGCTCAGGCGCGCATCCTCTTCCTCAGAGGCACCTGTTTCAGCGTCGCGCCGCTCCGATGTGCTTTCGGAATGAATATGAAGCTGCTCGCACCCGACATCTGGCTTGAGCACAGGATCGCCCACACGAGGAGCTCGTCCGGCGACGTCGCGCGCCTTTTGCCTGGATCCCCCACACGAGGAGCTCGTCCGGCGACGTCGCGCGCCTGGCGAACCACACACATCATCGGACGCCGACCCCACGAGCTGAGGGCGGCGACGTGTCTGCGGTTGGCGCCTCTCGCCGGCCGGGCGGTCGCGTGGTCCATCGGCCTGCAGGAGGACGTCGCGTGTTGTGTTCAGGTACGTGAGTGCATCGCGCCGTCCTCCGGTTGATTGCGATTCGTCATGTAAGCATAAACTAAAAATCGCCGTACGTTGCTGCGTCTTTCTTGCCTCTTGGTCTCCCGTGGCCATCGCGGAGAAGGTTTACGAGCGGAGGCAGCACCAATTGTCACCTTTGTTTCGTGGACAAATGACAAGCTAAACAATGTGGTGGCTGCTGCGTTCTCTCTAGCTTCCATACTCCCAGTTTTGAGAACTTGCCCAATGTTTGGAACAGCATGTGCGCCAACAATTAATACTTGCCCTGCTGTTCTCGTGAATGGAAAGGTTAGTTAAAGGAGTGCCACACACACATGCATGTTATTATTGCTTATACTAGTAACAATGTTACGCACGTATCTAAAAGGCTCAAAACAATATTTAAGATGAAGCTGATAATATGATATATAT
>LAPY01000456.1:56607-68957 GCA_000970635.1 Eragrostis tef | reverse complement strand
CTCTCCGCCCACTCACTGCCGCCGGACTGCGGCGTGGACGCCACCGTGTTCCTTCCGGGCTCGCCGCCTTCATCCATTCAGCGGCGCGCCTGTCCCACCTCCGTTGCTCTTACGCCAGTGTCACCCCGCCGTTTCTCCCGTCCATCGGGGTAACAAATCCGGCGCCCCCTTTTGCCACCGGCCCCTCAACTTCCAATTGCCGCCGCATCCATCCATGGCGGAGCCAAGCCCCAAACCAAAGTCCAGTAAGAAAGCGAAGAAGAAGGCCACCGCGCTTGGGGAGGATGTGAAGGACATGGACGCGCTCAAGTCCGACGTCGCCTCATTCGCCTCCTCCCTCGGCCTCGTCGCCGGCGCCGGCAACCCCTCCGGCTTCGATGACTCTGACTTCCGCAAGTCCGGCCCTATGAAACCTCCAAAACCCTCGAAACAGCCCGATCAAACCTCAGAAGTTCCGCAGAACACCGCAAATAGCCAGAACCCAAAACCCAGCAAGAAGCCGCACCCTCTTGAGCTCCACGCCCCTAATGTCAGTACCAGTCCTGGTGCCACCACGAATTACCCACTCATGAAGGCCGCGGCGCTTTCAGGACAGTGGTACACAGACGCTGAGGAGCTGGAAGTGAAGGTCCTTGGCAGCGGTAAGCAGATGCCTCCAGCTGTGGGGCTCCAGGAGATGCAGAAGTTAGTTGAGCGGAAACGGGAGTTGGCAGAGAAGCTCATGGTGCAGTACGTAAGGGAATATGACACGGTGAGGCGGGGGAAGGGTGACTTGAAGCTCCTGGAGATGTCAGCAAAGTCTGGTACATCAGCTGATAAGGTGTCGGCATTCACATGCCTTGTCGAGGACAACCCAATTGCAAACATAAGGGCACTTGACTCTCTCGTCGGTGAGTTGCATTTTTGCAATGTTTTTGTTGCTTCAAATTGGTTACTCAGTAAAAATTATACATGTGGACATGCAGTTGATGATAATTAGTGGCCATTGTGAATTGTCCAACTTCGTTGCACCTTCAACAATTTGTGTATTAATATAGTTATAAGATGTGGATTAGGTAACCATTGAGCTAGATTTGTTGAAATATTTTGAACTACAGTTGTGAGCAAGTTTTGCCTCGTCCATAACCGTAGTAATTGGTTTCTTCACAATGTTAGGCTTTTGCATCATAGTAGTTTTGATGATCTCGTTGTGCTTTTTTTTTTGTCACAAATATCCTAAGAATTTTTTCGATTATGGGGAAAATAATGAACCAGGTATGGTTACATCGAAAGTTGGTAAGAGGTATGCATTCACAGGCTTTGATGCATTGAAGGAGTTGTTCCTCATGAGGTTAGCATCGTCATGCGTCTTTTATAATCTTTTACATTGTTGCTATTCTACACAATTTCAGTTTTCTCTTACATATTAAATTTTACTCTGTATAGTAAATGAAGATAGATTATATTGCCACCATGAGCATCTATATGATGCTGTAGTACTTATTTGGATACAAGAAGCTGGAAACTTATTGATCTGTTACTTTTATTTTTTCTGTTACATGACGCACTAGATGTGATTTGAGAATAGTATATTTTGTACTTCTATATGAAATCATAATTGATAATACCTGTTTGTGGAATGGATTCTAGATGCATAAGAATTCAATACAATACTAATCTTGTGTCATTGTTCCACTTTGCTTAATTGATTAGGCTATCCCTCTTTTCTCTACGTCACATAACGATGCAGCAATAATAGTTTATAAAAACGGGATTCATATCATATAGAGTATCCTGGGTGCCGTGATTAATTCCTCTAGAATACTAACCATACTATTTCACTTGATTTTAAGATTGTTTTTGACATATTTTAAATTCCTTTTCTCGTTATCTTGATTATTGATTCTACCATATTGAAAGGTTACTGCCTGATCGTAAGCTGAAAAGTCTCATTCAGCGGCCGCTAGACAGATTACCTGAAACAAAAGATGGCTACTCACTTCTGCTATTCTGGCATTGGGAGGATTGCTTGAAACAAAGGTATGTCCCATCAAATTATACCCTTTAGAACCGGTCACCATTTCTGCTGAACACAGTGGTCATCTGGACGCTGGAAGAAAGATATCCTTGATTTAGTAATCCCACTGGCTTAAACAACACGATAGCAACATAATATTATGCAGTTATGGAATTCCGATGTTAGACCCCTTTTCCCTTTCTAAATATGCTTTCTGACTACATGATAGCTGCATACTATTATGCAGTTTGGAATTCTGATGTTAGATCCTTCACCCTTTGTAGATACGCTTTCTTACTTCTTAGCACATATTGTGTGACTGTGTTCCATTCCATGTTGCGTTAGTCTGCTCGTTGACGGTTCTTGATTCACATTATATTCAACTGGAATGATTATTAATATTTGCTAGGGACAATGAAGAAAAGGGATATACAAATGACACGGTTCTACTTAAAATTTTCATGTTTTTGTTATGATGATTATTTGTTTCAATTTTAATGTTTGCATGTACACTATTTCAGGTACGAAAAGTTTGTTATGTCGCTGGAGGATGCGGTAAAGGATATGCTGCCGAATCTTAAGGACAAAGCAATGAAGGTTGGCACAGACTTTAGTCTTTTTGGAAACCACTTTACTGTTATTATCTTGCTTAGATATATGCCAGAGATATCAAGCTTATACTGAATAAAAACTTGATTGGGAAACTGGACGTTGGACTGGACCATTTTCTGACATCAGTTTGCATTCTTGGAAGTATTAAACATAAGATAATTTAGGGGAAAATAGGATACACTATGAGAGAGGTATTGGAGGTTATTATAATGGTCATTGTTTTGATTAATCTAGCATCGGAACCAGTGGGTGAAATTAGCTTTCTTCATAGATTGCATGATAAGATTACTTGTGGAGCCTGATCCTGCTGGGAACTCATTTCTTGTACTTTATATGGGAAATATAAAAATGAGCTAACAAATTTATTTACTTATTAATATTCGTTTTGAATTGACACTTTTGTTTTCAATAGTCGGGACCATCTGGAGTTTGTCTTTGTCAGAACTGGTATTGAACACTAGAAGGACCATCTATCTCTTGATAGGATCAGGTGGTTTAAAAATGGATCTTGCATGGAACTTGGTTTCTAACTCTGACCAAGGTGTGAGCATTTTATCAGTCATCACATCTAGGTGCTCGAACAATCACCAGAACTGGCATCCTATTCTACTTTGTGCTACGACTGGTGTCACCTGAGTTCTTATATTTCCGTTCATTAACCTTTTGTACTTCCTTGCGTTGATATTTTTACTTCATGTTTATGTAATAGTGAATGTGGTTCGAACATGTCTAATTTTTCCTTTTGTTGCAGACAGTTTTTATTCTTTTGAAGAGTAAATCTGAGCAGGAACGGCGGTTACTTACAGCTCTTGTTAACAAAGTATGTAGTCCTTTTTTATCTGCACGGAAGTAATATTAGCTGCATCACTTTCTGTTTTTTGCCCGTTTCTTGCCTACATGAAAACGTGAAGTTAATGTACATTAGACTGCGGTACAGCCATTGACCACTACACATTTTTAGTCATCCTCATGCAACTTTTATCTCCTATAGCTTGGAGATCCTGAGAGGAAGGCAGCATCAAGCGCTGCATATCTACTAACATGTCTCCTCTCCACTCATCCTAATATGAAGGTACATGCATTTCTCCACTTGAAAAAAATAATCCTGAAACCTTCTGTTATCTTCATAACTCTTTGGACCAAGATAGTTAGCTTTGCAATATATACAAACGTGTTAAAAAATAATTTCTTCTGTCTCATTGAACTGTTTTAATTTGCAGATGGTTGTGATAGATGAGGTGGATTCTTTTCTCTTCAGGCCGCATGTTGGGCTTAGGGCCAAATACCAAGCTGTATGTTTTTGTTAACATCACTTTTTTTTCCTGCTAATATCATTTTAGAACATCACTATGAGTAGCAGAGGGCGTCGGTTCTCTTATCGATAGCATTTGGTCGAAACTGTAGCATTTTATGACTACTGCTCATGCTGAGTTATATATCCAATCTACCATGTAACTAGTTAAAGTACAGTTTTATACTTTTCTGTCACGGTCTTTTAATTGCTGTTAGTTCTATTTTACAGGTCAATTTTTTGAGCCAGATTCTCCTTACGCATAAAGGAGATGGACCAAAAATTGCAAAACGGTTGGTGGATGTCTACATTGCGCTTTTCAAGGTTTTGATACATTTCAGTTGAATAGTCATTGCTATTTTGGATTATTTATCATCTGTCCTGCCATCTTCGAGTTTATTGTCTTTTCACTACAATACAATTCTTTTTCTTTCTAAAAAAAACGGTTGTGAGACTGAGTACCAAATAGATAGTTTAAGTGAACAACTGAGTACCTATTACTGAGGTTTGGAATCCTGCTTTTTATTTCTAGCCTACTTTAATACGCTTGGGATTAATGTTTAATATGATGGCATCTGCTCTTGCAATGCTGTAGTTAGAAGTGAAGATATGCGTGATCGGGTAGGGTAACACCAACTGAAAGCTTATCCAACACTGCTTGTCATTGTTTGGACATATCTAACCGAGGCTTCTTGAGGCACTGATGCATGCTGGAATTTGATATTTGTTGACAATACAAGAAACTGTAGGGACTAATGGAAATTGACGTGGGAGCATGCATAGCGTTTAGGGTTCTTATGATCAAGTTCTTTTTTATTGGGAGAAAAACGCAAGACCTTAAAGAGTGCTGAAGAATTGTGACGCCAACTTGTTCTGTTTGTTGGATTTGATATCTGAAGCTCACAGTTTATTTACATTTTTCCATGTGTGTTTGTCTAATTTGTTGGTACTCTTGTTACTTTCTACTGTTAACTGTCAAGGTGAGCTTAGTCTTACAACACATTTGTTTATCTTCCACTCATGTTAGGTACTCATGTCTAGCTCTAGTGTTACAAAAGGAGATACAAACAGTAAACATGGCAAGAAAAGTGGAGAAAATGGAAAAACAAAGGGGAGAAAGAACAAGGTCAATGGCTCTAATCCTCAAGGAAGCAATGGAGTGGATCCCTCAGCAGGATCAGATTTGGAGATGGACTCTAGAATTCTTTCTGCACTTTTAACTGTACGTGGTACCCTCTGCAGTACTGTATATCATTATTGTCACATTATATGTTCGTACTAATGCCCTTGCTTGTGCCTCTAGTTTCTTGAATAATCTTTTCATTATATGCAGGGTGTAAATAGAGCATTACCGTATGTGGCGAGCTCAGAAGTTGATGATATTGTGGAAGTTCAAACACCCATTCTTTTTAGATTGGTGAGCTTTCTTTGCTATTGACAAGAGGCGCCTTTGCTAAATTTGTACTTTTTGGGCACAAAGGTTTCCCTAACTATCATTTTTGTTTCATGTAGGTTCACTCGGAGAATTTTAATGTTGGTGTTCAGGCACTTATGCTTTTGTACCAAATCTCGACAAAGAATCAGATAGCGAGTGACCGTTTCTACCGTGCATTATATGCAAAACTTTTGAGTCCTGCTGCTGTTACTTCATCAAAGGTTTTTACAACTGGTTCTTTTTTGTGTGTGTTTGCTTTACCCCTGTATGTCCTGAAGCGTTCTTTGTTTTAACTCTCCCATGAATCTCATGCAATATTACTGTTTGGTTATCCCAACAAGCCCTTTCACCACCTTTTTTTTTTGGACGTAAGACAGCCCCCGGGCATTTAGCTAAGAAGAAGCCCTTTCACCATTAAAATATAACCTTGTAGATAACAACTTTGAACTCTGCATCCTTGGATTTCAGGCACTGTTTCATTAGAGTAAATCTCAATATGCCCCAGTTACTTGGCATGTGTTGCAAAATCCTACTTTTTTTTCTTGACGTAATAAAATCCTACATTTTTTGGTGCCAGTTGAAAGGAGCTACAACTAATTTGACCCTTTGTTGCAAAAACCTACAAATTTGTCATCTTGAAACCACATATCAGCCTCGATGGCACATTTACTAGTGGTAAAACACAAGTGACGAAGGTGTAGGGTTTTGCCACCATAAATCAAAACATTCTAGTTTCTTGCACCTGATGCCAAAGAACTCATGTCAAAGTAGTTTTAGGTTTTTTAAGTTCACTCTTTTCAATATACTCTATCTGATATGGCATGTCTTATATATTTCAGCCAGAGTTATTTCTTGGTCTTCTGGTGAAAGCAATGAAGAATGATGTAATGTTGAAAAGGGTAGCTGCATTTTCAAAGCGGCTTCTGCAGGTCTGTTCATATGGATATGTTATTAAATTGTATTTATTGATATACCACTGCAAAATGCTACTTGTTAGGAAAAGCCAAATATTCAATTGCATGTATAGCATATACTTCGATGATTTTCGATTTTGCTGGGCTTATGTATGAATAAATGCATGGCACTAAAACCGTTTCATTATTTGTAGTGGCATGCTGGCAAATCTCATCATCACAGTTGCATATTTCCTTCTTATTTTTTGCTACAATTATACTATGTTTTTAATACGTTATTGCAGCATGTTTAAAACCACTATGATTTGTACGAATTTCATGTTATCGCATCTGTGTATTAGCATGTAGCAGAAATGGTGGTCCTTATGTCTTGTGCTAGATCGGAGGGCCCAAAATGTACGGTTTTCTATATGCTTGTACATGATGGGAAATAGTCCATATTTGAATATAACCTGGTGGTCGATTGCAAGTTTCTTTCGTTGAGGTGGATCATGTCATCACGGAACACGATAGGGTGCTAGATGGGGTGACATATAGCGCCTATCGCTGATTATACAGTGGTGGCAGCGATTAAGTGTTAGGTGGGACATGGGAGGGTGGTGTGTATTGCCTGCCTATGTGGGCTGCCTACCTGCCTTTTAAAACAGTGGATCATGGCTTTCAATAAAACAGAAATATTATTTTGTTATCCCAATATTCTCATGCCCATGATTTATATTTTTGTTTCCCACTTTTCATGTCATTGTAACTTTATCAAAATGAGACTCCTGCCTAAAAATTTAAATTTACTTTCTTTTTTCATGGTTTTATAAATTTAGGACAATAAATGTAGCAGTGGCAATGGTGTTTCTTTCAATCTGTCTATATTTGTGCAATTTGTATACACAACTCCTTTCTACTTTATAATCCTATGAATGGTGAGCAAGGGAGAGGAAAAGTGAACTTTGTTTAGTTAAAGTTGTCTGTACCATTGACATCCTAACAATCATTTGTGATACTTCTATGACATTCAATGCACACCATTTTTTCCCTGTCTCCCTGGAACAGCAGAACAAATAGAAATAAATATATATTTATACTTATACCAATGGTAATTATGTTTATAGAACTAAAATATTTACCACTACAATCTCTGTAATATTTCTGGACAGGTTGCTCTTCAACGGCCTCCGCAATATGCCTGTGGATGTCTTTTCATTCTGTCAGAGGTGCTAAAGGCAAAGTCACCATTGTGGTATGTGCTTGGTTGTCCTAGTTACCAAATTTTGCATTCAGAATAATTTCTAGTACCGGAATTAATTAAGTGGCAAACACTAGCCAATAATTCTGCCGTCAAAGGTCCTTATGTGGCAGCCACTTGAGTGTCTAACTACCAGCTCACCCAGCAGACACTTCACATATCACCCATATCTCATTAGTGTTATGTCCCACTAGCAAAAGAACAACAAATATTAGGAAACAAGTATCTTCTGGTATTTGAACTACAATATGGTCAACTCATAGGTCTTACAAAAAAAATGGAAATACATTATGCTGTATCAACAGGAGTATGTGGACAACGTATTGATTCGCTCTCAAAAGTTCCATAAACAAGTCTCAAAGAATAACTTAGCATGTAAAGTACAGTAGCCTTCTTGTCATTTGGCCTGATCACATGGTGTTGCTTCTGAAAAGATTCTTATTTGTAACTTCATTCATGATAAGCTTGTACCAGTCCAATCAACTGCTTTAAATGCCTTGATACTTCTCAGTTACATATGGTTTTGTCCATTTTTCTTTTCGTTTTAATAACAGTAATGTTAATTATTATACTTGTGTCCTTGTTGTTTTGTATCTGTCCTTTTCCCCTTGTACATGTGTTTTAAGTAAACCTATTATGTGTACCTGTTTCTCCACTGAAAATGTACCCATTAAATTTGTTGAGCTCCCCAATTACCCATAATAACCAGTGAACAAATTATTTAAGTCTTAGGAAATTTAGCAACATGAAACGCCTAGTTTGTTGCTATGTCTTTTCTTGGGATCCACAAATAAAAAAAATACTTCACCACTCTTAACATGATAGTATTAATAAATATGCATGTCTGATTTGTGATAAATATCTTCCCATTTCATTGATGATATAATATAATTCTCATCGATCTCTTCAGGGCGATTGTGCTCCAAAATGAATCTGTTGATGATAGTGTTGAGCATTTTGAGGACATTGTGGAGGATACTGAGGACCCTTCAATTATAGATAATGACAAATTAGCTACTCAGGAGAAACACGACCTTGATGCTGCTGATACTACAGCTAAACCGGTGGAAGGTGACAGGAAGGATAACAATAACACATCAACTGAGGGGTTGATATTATATGATCCGAGACACAGGGAGCCTTCTTATTGGTATCTCCTATAAATCACATTTTCCTTTTGGATGGATTCAAATTATATATAGATTAATAACCTGGGCTTCTAGAAAAATAAGGTTCTTGCGATTAGTGGATGAAAGTAGATGAGAGGCACAATTGTGGTAAAAGTACCATCGTCCCAGATGACAACATATTAAAGCAAATTGCATTAGCAAATAATTTTTCTAATGACTAATTAATGAAATCCCTTGCATCTCCAATATGTTCATGACTTAGATTTTGTTAAGTTCTTCATCCAGAAGTCCATATTTATGAAAATGCTACGATTAAAATTTTTCATTCATCAGGAAATGCCATGGTAATGTCGTTTTATTATTTATTTCAAATTCTTAATACAAGCTAATTCCTCTTGGAATCTTACTACTACTGCAATCCAGTTTCAAATAAAACATAGAGAATAATATGTATCTTGAATTCTTGATAAAAAAAAGTTGCCACCCTGTGGCCTGACTTTGACCATATCCCTAATGATTTATAATATATGTTCATTTACAAATGCTAAGAATGTGCTGATCAGATGTTCCTTTCCTTTGTCAGCAATGCAGACCGTGCCAGCTGGTGGGAGTTAACATTGTTGGCCTCACATGTGCATCCATCAGTTTCTACGATGGCCAGGACGTTGCTATCTGGAAACAATATTGTTTATAGTGGTGATCCACTGACCGACCTATCACTTGCTGCTTTCCTTGACAAATTCATGGAAAAGAAACCTAAGGGCAACCGTATTGCTGAAGGAAAATGGCATGGGGGATCACAAATTGCACCGGCTAGAAAGGTTTGCCCTTGTTACCTGTAATTTTTCTTTGTTGACTCTGTTGTACATGCCTAGGATTTCTTCTCTTTTGAATCTTTTTGATTTGTTGGTGTCTTATCTACTATTTAATTGCCTGATTCTTGTCCAGAAAAAAGGAAACTGTTGCGATCATTTTTCCACAGACTAGGACAATGCATTATTATTGTTTGCTTCCCGAATCATTGCTGAGGCATGCGTTGGTCTGCTGGATGTACTGGCCTTTTGTAGTTAGATCTGGTCTCCAAGTTCCAAACACTATTGCTTTTGACCCATTGTGTTTCTGTTTTGCATCACCGTATTTTGCGTATTGAAACTTGGCTTCTGTCTTGGTGCCTTGCAACACATTGAAGCCCTGTTCAACTTATGTTTCTTAACCGTGTTGGTTCTTTGGGATGCTATCCTTATTTGCATCAGGGTGTTTGCCCCTTCCATTTTTTATTGTTATTCCAATTGCAATAGTTTCATAGGTTGAGCTGATTTTTGTCTGTCTGCAGATCGACCAGAATCCTCATCTCATTGGAGAAGAGCTTCTCGAACTTGCAGAAAATGAAGTGCCTCCTGAGGATGTTGTTTTCCATCGTTTCTATATGAACAAGACTGGCCCTGTAAAACCTAAGGCAAAGAAGAAGGCCTCAGTTCTTGATGAAGATACTGGAGAGCTCCTAGCTGATGATGTTAGTGATGGTAGTGACGGGAGTGATGATGAGATGCAGGATCTGGGAGAAGGACCAACAGAAGATGGGGACTACAATTACGAAGACCTGGACTCCGATGCATTTGAAGAAGATCAGGATTTGCTTAGAGATGACAGTGATGTTGAGTTGGGTGACATTTCAGATGATAGTGTGTCTGAGGATGGAGTAATGGAAGACGACGATGATGATGTTGATGCTATTCTCGAGAGTGCTGTTGACTCAGATGATAACATCAGTGATGAAGAGATGGTTGATGTTGCTAACGGTGGTCGCAGTGGTTCTGGTGCAGAGAAAAAGCGGAAGCGGAAACATGGTGCCAAGAGTGGTGCATCACCATTTGCAAGCGTGGAGGACTATGAACATCTCTTGTCACAGGACTCTGATAAGCCAGCGATGAAGCGGAAGCACAAGGTAGCAGGCAGAGTCAGTGGCGAGAAGAAATCAAAGCCGAGATCACAGAAAAAACGGTCCAAGACATCAGGATGAGAATCAAGATCTATTTTGTACCTTGCACCATGAAATGTTCATCAAGAATGTTGTTCGTTAAAATTTTGTTGTTACGAAAGATACAGGCTTAGGAAATGCTAAATTGAGCTGAGATGGTAATAGGAGTAAATGTTTTTGAGCATTCCATCGTCTCTGATTCTTGAAATGTTCCTTTTATTGTCCTTGATATATTGTGGCGGGTACTCACGGCTGCGGACGTATGTTGCTTCCCTGTTTGGTTTCAGTTTTATGTTTTCTGGTTGTGCTTCCCTGTATTAGGGCAGGTACAATGGAGCTGTCTATGAGACCTACTCATACATGTCATGTAATCTTCAGACAGCTTATCAGACAACAGATACAATAGGTGATTAATTTAGTTGTCTAGTAGAAATAGTATCTTCTCTTAATTTATGAATGAGAAAAGAAATATTTTGAAGTTACATGACAACTACAAGTCGTACAATGGTGTGTAAGTCGTCTTATGCTCCTAAATTTTAGCGTTTGAGGTGGTTGTTTTGCGAAACAACCGTCTTTTTCTTTTTCCTCTCTCTCTTTTATCTCATCAAAAATTTTACGTGGCGTTGCATGAGACGGCCTATAAGACTGCTTACATGTAGCATTGTACCTGCCCTTAAAGGATTAGAGCTTAAATTCAGGAAGTGTTAATCGAGTGGCGTGGGTGACAATTGGCAAAGTGCCTTGATCAGCTCCAGGTGCGATAGGAAACTCCACTCCACGAGCGATAGAAAACGGCCAACTGGTTTGGGTAGTTTGCGGTATGGTCCCTGTGGTGTGTTGTTTTCAAAGCCGCCACCCATGCTCGTGACACGTGAGAGCCGAGAGCAACGGCGACGACCCGATCCACTGTTTCCGGGCGACAAAGATGGCCTTGCTCGCGTCGCGTGATATCTCTGTTCAACTCGCACGAATTGAAAAGAAAAGAAAACTCGCTAGCAGGTGGACAGGTCGAACTTTCAGCCTGTTCGCCTGACTGCTTTGCAGCGGCTGTTTTGCAGCAGCTATAATGTTTCAGTTATTTCTTCTGCAGCCGCTACAGTGTTTCTGCAGCAGCTACAGTGTTCGCAGTTATTTTTCTGCAGCTGCAGCTGCAGCCTGCCGAACAGCCTCGCAAGCCAGCTGGTACCCAATGGCCCTGTGCTTGAAATTCTAAATTCGTACCAGGCTAAGGTCCACCTCTGTTCTCCCAGAATGAAGCGGTAATCCGTTCAGGGAGAAAAATTAGGAACGGTAACTGCGTTCCGATTCACGACGGCCCATCAAATCCAGGCACCAGCCGTCGGATCTGCGACGTGGCGTTTATCCTGCAAGGGCATCCTTCAGACGCCAACGGCTAAAAGAAATTAGAAACACAAATTAAATAGACGCGGCCTCTCCAACGGTCGTCTCCTCCTCTCCCCAGAGCCAACCCCGCATCGGTCTTGTTCAAAAATCGAATCCTCCTCCGCTCCTCCCCTACCTCCTACCTCCCATCTCATTCCCAAACCTCATATTCCTCTCGCTCGCTCGCCTCCTCCTCCCGAACCAGCGATTCCCCACCCCGGCGAGATCCCAGCGACCACCGCCTCCTCGCCTCCCCCGACTCCTCCCACCCCGATCGCAGCGATGGAGCCGGATCCGGCCGCCGCGGAGGCATCCTCGCCGCCGCCCTCACCGGCTCCACCGGCAACTCCGCCGCTGGAATCGCAAGGTAC